>CAKNYM010047619.1:2992-50080 GCA_932195095.1 Andricus curvator
AAAAAAAATGAAAGACAAAAGTTGTTTAACCAAAAAAAATCTACAAATTTTTTATAAACTCTTTTTATAAAAATATATTTAAAATAAAAAATTACCAACAAAATTACAACAAATGGCCAACAGCCATACCACGCTGAAAAAACCAGTTCTCGTCAGATCACTGAAGTTAAGCAGCGTTGGGCGCGGTTAGCACTTGGATGGGTGACCATTCGAGAAAACTGAGTGCTGTTGGCACATCGTGGGTGTGGTGAGCCCACAATTGTAGTTATTTTCTACAAGTTATCAACCTAGAAACACTACCCGAATCGGGTAGTGTCACGCCTACCCCGAAAGGGAAATGGCTTAATGGTATACAATACCTTTTTGTATAAAGGACACGAGCCACAATAACATTTTATTCAAGAAAATTTTTCGCCTAAATTATATCTTCAAATTTGCTCGAAACCACTTTGATGCGTATTTTTAGTTTGAATCGTAAAAAAACATTGAAAATAAACAAACTAAATTTATGAAAAACGACATAAAATGCAATAAAATGTTTGATAACAAAATAGTTTTTTTCTTATAGGATACACACTGTTTTTCAATTATAAAAAGAAGACAATGAAAATACGTATGTTTCAATACTGATGCATATTCTGAATTGTAATAATATAAATTTATTGAAATGATACATTTTTCGGGGTAGTTGTGAATAAAATGTAATGCAAAATAAGAAACAAATATGAAAGTAATCATGATAAATACAATTTGTACTTTATATTGCCATATCTGAATAAGCGATTGCGGCCCGAGGCACATAAATAAATGTAATATACATTTGACATGAAAGTGTTGAACATAATGTAGAAAAGTTCCCATTTTGAACAAAATTCGAGTGTGAAGCACAAGCTACGTGATGAAAATGTGTTCGTTAAAGCCTAAGGAGCTTTAACAAAAGAGAATTCACAATCACCAAATTACAGTTGTCGATGCTTTGACCTTTAATTTTAAAAAGTCTGTGCACAAATGTGGGGTAAATACAATGAACGAGCGCGTAGCGTGAGGTAAATCCATTATGGAGCGCGAAGCGTGAGATACAAATATTATTGAGCGCGAAGCGCGAGAATTAACAGTCGCACGCTCCAGGCGCGCTCGAACTTGCGAGCGAAGCGAGCCGCGTGCGCAGCGCGCAATGAGAATGTGCCTGCACAGCGGGCAGATCTTTTTTGATTGAAAACACTAAAATAAATTATTTTTATTGCACTTCTGTATCAACAAATAAAATGAGAAAAATGGCAATTTTTACAACTTTTTTTTTTATCCTTCCGTAAGCAAGCGAAATAAACTCGGAATCAATCGAAATGAGTGTAGTAGCATCTAATACACAAAATTAATACATAAAATGTTTTATTAATTTTGTTAATGTTTTAAAGAAATTGTATAAATAGATATCCAGATTCGAGCAGTGTATATGTCAATACAGTTTGTTTAAAACAAAAACAGATGTGTTGCAAAGATCTATTCTGTTTCCAACACATCACTGTAAGTCAATTTAAGGTCCTTTTAGTGAAAACAGAATATATTTCTGTAAAGGAGTGGCCGAATAGTGCATTTGTTTATATAACTTTATCTGTAACATTATCGTCGTGGGTGTGGTGGGCCCACATTGGTAGTAAATATCCACCTAGAAACACTACCCGAATCGGGTAGTGAGGCAATGAACTTTCGAGTTCGAACTGCTAATCAATTTTTCTTTTTTTTTAGTGAAAGTAGAATGTATTTCTGTGAATGAATATGTTCAAATAGTGCACCTGTTTATGGAGTTTGCTTACAATTTTATATAAAAAGTAGCTAAAACATTTCATGAATTAAATTCTTGTATTAGGTGCTACTACACTTAGTTTGATTGATTCCGAGTTTATTTCGATTGTTTATGAAAAGATAAAAAAAAAGTTGTAAAAACTGACATTTTTTAATTTTATTTGGCAACACAAAAGTGCAATCAAGAAGATATTAAAAAAAAACGCGTCTCATGGTTCATTTTGAAATATAGATAAGCGTATTAAAAAAAAAATTAAAATCGATTAAGAATTGTTGTATCTAGGCTGTTTTGGAACAAATTTTGACGTTTTGCCCCACTGTGTAGCGGTGTGGGGCACGCGTGGATATTATAAATAACGCCTGTGTTTGTGGATTTTTATATTGACTTTTTACATTAACTAGCTCTTGTTCGTTGGGTAAATAGTGCTTAAATGTAATTTCTGTTTCAAAATACGTGTCATAAAGAGTATTAATGAAAAAACAGTTTTTATGTGGAAACAGATGGAAAAGTCTTTAGCAAAAATTAAGTATTTACACTGACAAAAATGAAAACATTATTGCTTAATAGGTGAAGTATTTTTTAAAGCTTCTGTTATCATTAATTGGTTGTATTAACGTTATAGATATATTAAAATTAATTAAATCTTGCAACATTATACGTACGGAACCCAACGGCACCGTATGTATTTCAGGAAGCAAGAACGTATAACTGGGTTTTGCAACATACTTTACTTTGATAGATAAGAAAAAATGTATTTACTGTCGAAAATTATTACGTTGTACACTTTGTATAATGTGGGCTTCACCTTAAAAAGTACACACATCAAGATCATATTTTGATCACAATTTATAGCATGTTTAATTCAAAGCTGGCCACCAAAACCCACTTTCCCCTAGTTAGTATACAATATTTCAGTGACAAATGTCACACAAATATCCAAGGTTTAAATAAGAAAATTAAATAAGACTCAGGGAATTAATAATTTTCGGCCCGGCACTGGTCGTTTCCCACAAGCCCTAAGAATTTTCTTAGATAGTATGAGGACGGCGACGGACATTTGCAGCCGCTAGGGTCGCTACGTCTGCTATTCGAATTATATCAGTCCTTCATAACGCAGCGTTGAAGGTTTCAGCTTAAAGCACTATTTTCTAAATGACAGGTGTGCATGTGGCATTTGAGTGTAAAAGGTAGTGTTAGAATTACATTTGTGTGCGACGAATAACTGAAGAATGCGTTTCCCGCTTATAATTTTGAAAAACAAAATATAATATTTCGGTGAAATTCTTTTAAACTGCACATTTCTCGAAGGTCAGTGAAATTTCCGTTAACACGTGCTCTTTTATAATTGTTCTGTTTGGGACGTATTGAGTCGCTCGTAAAGATTGAGTCCCTCCTCCATAATAGGGGTAAAAACTACGTTAAAAAAAGTCACCTCGTTTTAATTCTTTCTCTCGTTGTCTCTCTCTTTTTCTCTCTTTAACAATTATCTTTTCCGAAAATCTGATAAATTCTGAGAGGTTTTCTGTCTGAACTCAACGTTAGTATATGGCGTGACTTTATACACTGCACATCGTAATATTCAGTTTCTGTTGATTTTTTTCAATTTTTTGTAAAATGAAAGTGAAATTTAAGTTCTCAAAGTGTCTTTTTAACAATAATTAAATAGTGGTTTCCCAAGTGTGCAAAAGACAAAGACAAATACGTAAACTTTGGATTTCTTCAAAAGGAAACGAATACAGGGAGTTAACCCCCTTCTTTCTAATGAAATTAAAATGAGGAATATTTTTAAAAAAATTAGTGAGATTGATTATTCTTGTGAGAAAAATGGATTTTATTGAAATAGACAGAAATTTGAGTAATGGTATTGATGTGATTGGAGGACTTATGAAAAATATCAAAGAATTTTACTTAATTAGTAAAAAAATAAGATCAACAATTTTACAAAAAGACTTTTTGATCAAATGCAAAACTCATGGAGTTTTTCCTTAGAAAATGTTTGGCATTAATAAAAAGGTTAGTTTTGATATCAAAAACAAAAGAAATAAAGGAAAATTAGATATAAATACTGAAAAATTTAAAAAAATCTCTTAAATTTGACTATTAAGGATTGCCATTCACAGATACATTTCTCGAATGTTAATATAAAACAAATTATTGAAAAATTAAATGAACAAGTTCCCTTTTTTATCATCAAGGAATGATTGGAAGGGGGGGGGGGGAACTGAATAAAAATGCCCTTAAAGATAATATAAAACATGATCGACAATTTTTAAGTATTCTTAAAGAGCAAGGATATGTACAAAAGTTACATTTAAACATTCACTCAGTTCTGGTCCAAGATCAACCAGACCCCTGGTTTTTGAATATTTATAGTGTAATTATTCCACACAAAGTTATCGACATTTTGAGATTAGTTGATGGTTTTAGCAACAAATTTGGTGAAAAAATTATATTCAATTACTTGAAATCATCAAAGACATTGAATCCAATATTAAAAAGATACCTGATAATAAAATTGATGAATTTAGATAACAATTTATGGGTTTATATAATGCCTTTTTAAACAACGATAACCGAAAAACTTGGTTAGAAAAGGAATTGAATGAGGGTTTAATTGAAACAAAAATTTTCTTAAAAAAGCATCCAGAATTAATTATCTCAAAATCAGATAAAGGAAGTATTACAGTAGCGATTCATAAAGATGTTTTTATTAAAAAAATGTTGCATATCTTTAATGATGAAGATAGTTTTCAATTAATTCCTAATAATCGCACCAAAATGCTTCAAAAAGGGACTTTTAAAATTTTAGAAAGAATGAGAACCAATAAATACTTAGGTGATAATATTGAAAGATGTGATATTGATACAACGAGTACTAATCTTTCCTTAACCTATGGCCTTGTTAAAGCTCACAAAACTGACTAGCCTTTAAGACCAGTTATTTTACCAATAGGTTCTCCAACTAGAAAATTGGAAGAATTATTGAGTCAAATTATTAAAAAAATCAATAGAAATCTAAAAAAACTCAATTAAAAATAGTCATGCTTTCTTATAGCTAATTGGTACCGTAATAATACCTTTGGTTCGCATTTGATTAAAATTAATACTAAAATTCCTAAACAACAAATTCTCGATGCGATAAAATATGTGTTTCATTCAGTATATTTCAAATTTAATAATAATTTTTACAATAAAAAGTTTGGAACTCCCATAGGATCAGTTTTGTCTCATATTTTATCTGAAATTGTTATGGAGGATTTAAAGAATGAAGTTTTTCAAAAAATTGATTTCAATATTGATTTTTATGCAAGATATGTTGATTATAAATTTCCCAGACGTGAAAAAAGAAAATTTTATTCTTCTTATATATTCCTAATGCTTTTAATAGTATACACCCAAAATTACAATTTACTGTTGAAATTTGAACTGAAGGAAAATTATATTTCCTTGATATGACTTCAATTAAAACTGATGAAAGACAGATTATCACTGACTGGCATAGGAAAACTATTTGCTCAAGAAGAACACTTAGTTTTCTCTCAAATCATTCTATCCAAAATAAGATAGGAATTATTAAAAATTTGATTGATAGAGCCCTTAAATTATCTAATCCAGTTTTCTATGAAAAAAAATTAAACTATGTAAACAAACTTTTTTTCTAAACCATTATCCTCTTGATTTCATTGAAAAACATGTGCATAACAGAATAAATTATATTAATACCATAAACGATGATCAAAATAAAATAAATAGAGTAGACCCGAGTCGAAATTTTAGCCCTATTTAAGCCCTGCATAGTTCCAAACAGAACCTACTTTAGGCCTGCCTAACCCCCTATGTCCTCTTTTGAACCCCGTTGGACCTGATTTAGCCCTCTTTAGAACCTCCTATGATTCTCACTTGTATATTTTTAAGACCTCTACTCTTTTAGTCCTCCTAGGACCTATCTCTACTGTTTTCGTATTTGTATAACTTAATTGCATACTTATTATTATTGTTTAATTTCCTTAATTTGTCACTGCATAATAAAAATAGTTAATAATAATCAGGCAGAGTTAAAAAGGTGAAATATATCAAGTTCTGGAAATTTCAGCCTAAATACACATTTTTTGACAAAAAAATAAATATATTGAATCTGAAGTCGCGTCGCTTCTTGCGTTGTTTTATTAAAAATTTCAGTTTAGTTAATATATTTCGTCGTGTATTTTGAGATATGGCACCAGGTCGTAAGAAAAAGTATGCCCTTATTTGGTGGGTCAACAGTGAGTATAAGAATACAATCGAACTGTCACATTTTCCGCAAAAACAACGGAAAATAAATGATATTTTATATATATATATATATATATATATATATAAATATATATATATATGCCAACGGTGATACCACGCTGAAAACACCAGTTCTCGTAAGATCACTGAAGTTAAGCATTGTTGGGCGCGGTTAGTGTTTGGATGGGTGACCGTTCAGGAATACTGCGTGCTGTTGGCCCGTCGTGGGTGTGGTGGGCCCACATTGGTAGTAAATATCCACCTAGAAACACTACCCGAATCGGGTAGTGAGGCAATGAACTTTCGAGTTCGAACTGCTAATCAATGTATGTATGTATATATATATATATATATGATATTCTATTTCGTCTTGTGATTGAGTTGTGTATGCATTTGTTGAAATATCAGATATAAAGGAAAAACTAGATGGAATATCGAATTTAGAGGTTAAGTAAGAAATAATGACACATTGTAGTAGAGGCAGGATGACACATGTCAGATCGACAGGGAAAATAATTTTGCAGGGAAATGCGAGTAGCTGTCAGAGAAAATATAAATTGATATATAAATAATAATAAAGTAGGATCACTTGCGTAACTTTGTCTTGCAATTTTTTTTATCAGTATGACTTTTTATTAATAATTATGTTAGTTTGACATTTATGATGTGCTTTTTTTGTCATATTAGATGTACGTTGCTTTTACAGTTTACTTAATAAAGTTTAGATTTATAAGGATTTCGAACGATATGGCAAGCAACATAAGATGGTCATTGACATCTCTCTAAACACATGCGTCCATTTCTTTTACTCAAGTTCGTATCATTGGTGTACTATAAATTGTGTTAATGTAAGTACACTACGTAAGGTATATTACTTACAATTTTTCTTCATGTTCCTTGTAATTCGCGTAAAATTCGTAATATAATTCATAATTCCAAAAACTGTTGTCCTAATTGCCTTAATTTTTACAAGAAATTAACAATTTAGAATATTTTTGCAGATACAAAGCTCAAAATCTTCTAAGGCTAGAAGTGACGCCACATGACAGGATAACCGTTTTCCCAGAATAAACACACGGATACCAAAAATATAGGGCCAAAATTTAAAATATGAATATTTTAATAAAAAACTATGGTCGTTCTTTATTACAAAAATTTTTATAAATAAAATTATTCAGACATTAGGTGATTGATTTTTGCAATTTTTGATCTGTTCATTAGTTATTGGAATTGGTGTTTGTTATGAAATCTTAATTCCATAAATTGTTGCAACAAAACAATTTGTTTTTATAATAAGAAAAACCAGTTGCAGTAACTAATGAACAGATAAAAAATTGCGAAAATTAATCGCCTGATTTCTGAATAATTATATTTCTAAAAATTATTGTAAAAAACGATAATATTTTTTTATTACAATATTCATATTTTAAATTTTGGCCCCATATTTTTGGTATCCATGTGTTTATTCTGGGATAATGGTTATCTTGTCATGTGACGTCATTTCTTATCATAGAGGATTTCCAGGGCTACAGTAGGACCTAAAAAGAGGACATAGGAGGTCTAAAAGAGGGTTTAATTTCTATTAAAATTAAGCCCTCTATTAGCCCTGCTAGGTGGTAAAAATGGATTTATCTGCCACCTAGCAGGGCTAAAAGAGGGCCTAATTTTAATAGAAATTAAGCCCTCTACAGAATCTCCTAAGATCTATTAAGTCCTATAATAGAGGTCTAAAATAGGGCCAATATTTCGACTCGAGGATTATAATACATTTATTACTGTTTTCCTTCCATATTTTGGGAAAATCTCGAAAATTTCATACCTTTATTCTTCCCTATAAATAATCCCTGATGAGGAGGTCTGAAAAAGGACGGAGAAAGGAAAAAGTGAGAGGATGATTTTGGTTGACTTTTTCCCTTTTTCTCCCTCTCTTTTCATTGGTTATTTCCGTCTCTAATAAGTCGAAAAGTGAGCTAGTTTGGAAGTCTGTTTTTTAATTGCGAATCTTTTTCTTGCTCATTTTGCAAAAAATTATTCATGATAAAATAGATTTCTTTTTAATCTTAATTTTTAAATTTTTAAATAGAGACACTAAACTCATGATTCTTTCCAATCTGCAGGGTTGCTTATGATAATTTGAGATTTCTTTTAATTGAGTTTACATGTTTTTTCATCTCCTCTACATTGAAACTTCGAGTTTCGATACCTGTAGAGCGGGTTGAAACACGGTATTTTTATCCCTAGGGAGGAAACATTTTGTTTCAGCCCTACGGTTTGTCGAAGACAACGGAGTTTCAACTCTAGGGCTGAAACAAAATGTTTCAATCCTCTGGATGCAAACACAGTGTTTCAACCCGCTCTACAGGTACCGAAACTCGAATTTTCAATAGATTTGCCATGAAAAATAGCATTTTGTCCAACGTGCACGATGAACGCGACTTTCGTGCTTGTAGAGCCGGCGAAAAGTGTGAAATGGCTGCTCGACGACGGTGACGCATGCGCAGTTCGAGAGTGTCTGTATCAGCGGGCGGGAAAGTGTTATTCCCGCCAGCTGCTACGGGCGGGAATGTGTTTACCGACCGCTTACCGTTGCAAACTTCATATTGCTCCAAAAGCCCATAACCCCCATAACATACATTTGTACCACGGGGTAATAATAAGCAGACCGATCATGCTGTACAAAGCGCCTCGAGTTTTGACTGCGCTAAGTGCACCTTTATTACCAAGTTCAGACGTTTCGAATCAACACTATACAGGGTGACAAAAAATAAGTGTATACAAACTTCCACATACGATTCAAAGAACACAATTACTTCGCACCCATTGTATGAATTTTTTTCTTATTCTGTGAATATGTGGTACATGAAATTTTGTTGTTTTAATGTGTCAGGTTTATTTAAATTGCTTACTCCACCATGTCAAATGATCGTATAGCGATTATAGCATTGTATCAGTTGGGCAAACGCAATTGTGAAATCGCACGAGAGCTCGGCATTGCACGTTCACTAGTTTGTCGTGCAGTAAAACGGTTTAAAGAGCTTGGTCATGAAGTTGACCGTCCAGGAAGAGGAAGAAAACGTACCGTCAACACTTCCAGAACCCGTCAAATCATCAAAAAACGAGTAATGCGTAATTCCAATATTTCTATGAGAAAAGTAGCTCGTGAGACGGGTATTAATCGTGAGTCGTTGCGTCTCATAGCAAAAAAAGAACTTGGACTCCATCCTTACAAGCTACGAAAAGGCTAGCTCCTGCCCGATGAAAACAAGCTTATAGGGCTTCAAAGATGTCGCTTGCTTTTGCGCCGAGCCGCAGGTCTGCGCTGGGAAAAAATTGTCTTCTCAGATGAGAAGATCTTTACTGTAGAGCAAGTGCACAACCGACAAAACGATAGGAATTGGTCTACAGAAGCTCCTGGACCATCATCTGACATAGAACATCGACAAAATCCTGTATCTGTTATGGTGTGGAGTGGGATATGTGCCAGTGGCAAGACACCTTTGATTTTTGTCGAAAAAGGAGTCAAAATCAACAAAGATGTCTATTTGAAAGATATTCTGGAGGATGTAGTACTTCCTTGGGCCCAACAGCACTTTGGCGATGAAGAATGGACATTTCAACAGGACTCGGCTCCAGATCACAGGGCAAAAAAGACCCAAGATTGGTGCAAGGCTCATTTTCCAAATTTCATCACACCTCAAGAATGGCCACCGTACTCACCGGATCTTAATCCCATGGAGTCATGGACTATAGTATATGGTCAATTTTAGAGGCAAGGGGCTGTGCTACACGGCACAAAACTTTGGAGTCCCTAAAGCAAACGCTGCTTCAAGAGTGGGATCGAATAACAGTGGAAGAGCTGCGGCCCGTAGCAGAAAATTTTGTAAAGCGATTGAGGTTGTGTATTCGTGCTAAAGGTGGTCACTTCGAAACTTAGTTGTTAATAGTATTACTTAGGCATTGTATAATTACTTTCTACCGTTTGTTTTTCATTTTCGTTCATTATAAATTTTTCTCATTCAAAAATGTTGTATACACTTATTTTTTGTCACCCTGTAAAACCAGTCGGACATGCGCACTGTGGTCTGCTATCCCCTTTTCTCCCGCGAGAAGTGTGCGAATGAGCACCGTGTTTAATGGCAACTGAAAACTGAGGTTATGTTCCCGTAAATATTATCAACCATAAAGATTAATTTTCAGCAAAATACATGAATTTTCAACTAAAAATATAAATTTCTAACCAAAAATAGAAAAGTTATATTTTCAGAAAACAAGATATATTCACGTACCGTGCTCGGTGTAAACAAAGTTATTCCTTTCGTACTTTTGTTCCAATAGGATGTTTGGCACTTGGAAATACAACATGCCAGTTTTGCCACTTGATTATTTAATTTACCGACTTGCTTGACTTTGCAAAAACTTTTGCCAAGTTGCAAAAATTGATATAACTTCAAATTGCTGTCGTTATTGTCATCCACTGGCGCTCACTCGCACACTTCTTGCGGGAGAACAGAAGATAGCAGATCACAGTGCGCATGCCCGACGAGTTCGGGCAGCAAACTTCACACTCATTGCAATCGCTGTGTTTCATCCCTTGTAATGCAACATACTATTACCTTAATTTTCTTGAAAGAAATCTTTCTTTTTACTCAAATTTTTGCAAAAAGAATGTAATAAATATTAGCCATTTTTAGAAATGCATTTAAATAATTTGGATTGTTTTCTTTTCCTATTTGGAACTTTAATAATATAAATAGATTGATTTGGAATCACCCACAAATCTGGTATCTGCTTCCTAGTACGACTTTTTTTATTTTTCCATGAAGACTATGGAGGTCTAAGAGAGGGTTTAAATTAGGTCCTATTTTAGCCCTGCTAGGTGGTAAAAATGGATTTATGAGCCACTTTGGAGAACTAAAAGAGGGCCTAAATCTAATATAAATTAAGCCCTCAACAGGTCCTCCTAAAGCCTATCAAGACATACATTTAGAGATCTAAAGTAGGACTAAAATTTTGACTCGTGTATACCCGCTGATAGAAATGGTATCGTTGATTTAAGCATACGAATGTGGTTTAAAAAATTACGAGTATATTTATAATATAATACGTGCACACTCGTCTCGCGCTCCCGTGCCGCCCAATCTTCCGCCGGCTTCACGCTTGACTGCTTATGGGGGGGCGCCCCCCCCCCCCCCCCCCAAGAGGGAGGGGTGGGTGTGTGGTGGGGGAAGAGAAAAGACAAAGAAAAATAATGAACATATTTCATTTTGAACCATATTTCACACTATATACTGTCGCCCCGCACTTTAACTAAACTTTGAGGTTATTTGGAGCCCCGTTAATCGCTGCTTAAGTCACTGAGCCGCCGAAAATGGCCGATTAAGTTAAACAGCGATTAGGCTACTTTAATCATAGTTTAAAAGATAATGGAACGCAATGTACTGATTAAATAAAGTTAATCAAGGATTAAAATTTAATCGTGATTGGTGGAAACGGCCCTCAGTATCCTAAATGTGTCGGAATTTCCCGAACATTTCTAACATTGTACATTTTAATGTGTGAGAAGTTGTAGGCTCCGGAAGCTACGATCATGGTTCTTTAAAAGCAACCAATCCCGACGCAACTGGAACGTGTACGTCATCCGCTTCTGCTCCTTCTGTCCTAGAAGGTAAGCAAGAGCGGGAAATTTACGCGAGAAAACATCGGGCAACACTGTTCCTTGGAGTCAGGTCTCTAGCCGCGGATGATCTTACGCGGCAGACGGGACAGTTGGAGATGAAGTTTCACCTATGGATACTTTTTTAGAGCTACCAATCTTTGTAGAATGTTATGAGGAACAGTGTTGACGGACCAGATGAAGTGATCACAGAAGAACAGCCTTTTGCATCCGGTTCGCGATGGAATGAGCCTGACGCTGGCAAGCCGGAATCTTGTTGAGTTGGCTAATAAATGAAGCTTTCATACCTCCAAGACAGCCGATTATGAGAACTACAAGATGGACTTTGAAGCCTTGGTAGAGCCTGCTTAGCTCGAAAAGAAGTGCTTGATATTTCGCCCGTTTTTCTTCCTCCTTTGCCGTGATATTACCATCGGCTGGTGCCGAGAATTCAATCACGTAAATGATCTTGTTCTTCAGATCTTGGAGGACAATATCAGGCTTCGTAGCACTGATACGTTGAGTGGTCGAGAATGAGAAATTCCAGTAGATCTTACACTGATCATTCTCCACAATGGACTCGAGTTCCCCCTGGGCGTATGGCAAGACGGGCAATAGATCAACACCATAGAAGTGCCTCAGATGGTAATATAACACTTTTAGAGCCGCATTGTGTCTCTCTATGTACCCGTATCGTGCATATTTTGAGCATCCACTGAGAACATGTCCAAGTGTTTCTGGCTCTTGCTTGCACGCTCGGCAGTTGGTATCGCCTACCGGTATATTCATTATGCGCTTGCGGTAAACTAAGGTGTCTATAACGCCATCTTGACAGGCAAACAGAAATCCCTCAGTCTCCGATTTTAATCCAGCAGACTTGAGAAACATGTTGGACAGACCCATCGAGAGCTCTCCTCTACGTATAATGCCGTAGAATTTACCATGAAGGGGCTTGTCAGCATGTTCTCTTAGTAGAAGCGTATGTTCTGCTTCCTGTACACGACTTTTGAGCACCAAAGGTGCTAGTGATGTTAGGCCATGTGTAGTGTCGCTGGAATCAAATGGGAGGCCAAGCTCCTCTGCGGCCCTATCTGCGGCACGATATAGAAACGCCGCAGCAGTGACGACTTCATGTTGATGTACTAGTCGCATAAGAAAATCTGTGCTGTTTAGAACTGAGCAGGCTGTAGCGAGAACCGTTCTGCGATGAAGACACTCTAAGCTCAGCAAGCCTCTACCCCCTTTATCTCGAGGGAGATATATTCGAGGTACGGAAGATCTAGGATGATGACTTCGATGGATTGTCATCATCTTGCGTGTGCTTCGGTCAAGTTGCTTCAACTCATCGACGTTCCATTTTACTGCACCAAACGTGTAGAGCAGTATAGGAACGGCCAGCATATTGGTCGCCTGGATCTTATTCTTTCCAGATAATTCGGAAGCCCAAATTTTTCTGAGAATTTGGCGATACCTTTTTCCAAGGGCCGTTTTTAACGCAAGCACATCATGGGTTTCCGCTTGCGGTATTCCAAGATATGTATATGTTTCTCCAATACCAAGATGTTGAATGGTATTTCCGCCGATGAGTGACCTGATCCTGATCGTGACCCGATGATGTAGTTTCTAGTCTTCCTTGGTGTAGGTGGACGCAGGCACACTTGTCCAGTCCGAAGCTCATGCCAATCGCTTTAGAGTACCTATTTACCGCCTCCACAAGGATGTTAAGGTCCTCTTTCGAGGAAGGAAAGAGTTTAAGGTCGTCCATGTATAAAAGGTGGTTGACCTTATATTCTCTTTTGTTCGGCGGGCCACATAGGTATCCAGAGCTTTTGCCTCGGAGCACAATAGATAGAGGCAAGAGGGAGATGCAGAAAAGTATCGGACTTAGAGAGTCTCCTTGGAAGACTCCCCTCTTATATGTGATACAGCTTGTAGTCACTTGTCTTTTGTCAGATGTTATGACAAATCTTGTCCGCCACAAGAGCATAAGCTCTTTTATGCATCTCACTATTTTTGGATGCACCTCCATGCATTCAATCAGCTTAATAAGTAGCTCATGGTTCGTGTTATCGAATGCCTTACGGTAGTCAATCCAAGCCATGGACAGATTGCGTCGATACCTGATCGAGTCCTGGGTGATACACCTGTCTATTAACAGGTTCTCCCTGCAACCTGCCAGACCTCTCTTGCATCCACGTTGTTCAACTATTGCACTCCATACCGGCTCGATAGATGTTAATATCCTCTCTTTGAGGATGCCAGTGAATAGCTTGTAGCTGGTGTTTAAACAAGCTATGGGCCTGTAGTTCTTTGGACTTGACAAATCTCCGGTCTTAGGAATCAATACCGTGCGTCCTTCCACTAGCCACTGCGGGACGAGTTGTTCTCCGGTTAAGAAAGTAGTAAATATATGAGCTAGATGTTGGTGCGTAGAAGTAAACTTCTTCCACCAAAAGTTGTTGATTTTATCTGGCCCTGGCGCTGAAAAGTTCTTAGTTCTAGCGATAACTTTCTTCACTTCTTCAGCAGTAATTAGTGGACACTCTTCCTCTGGACCTTGTAACCTTTGCCTTTGGCAAAAGTTACGAAAGAGTGATATATCTGAAGCGTCTTCATTTAGCTGATAAGTATCTCCATATACTTGTTCCCAGAAGACTTGAATCTCTTCTCGACTAGGCGGATTTTTAACGGCACGTGACGTTTTATTGAACAGACGGGAAGGATGAGTAGAAAATGTGGAATTTTCCTGAATCCACTTTACTCGCCGTTCAAGGCGCTGTTTCGCTGTTGAAAGAGATCTTATTTTTTGCGTCCAGTGCTGCTTGATGGTCAACAGTTTACACTTGTTCAGCGTGTGATTTGCTTTCCTTAAGTTTCGAGCAAGTGCCCTAACTTTTGGAGTGAATTTTTTATTTAATGTTATGTAGCTAATCACGCACTGAATATTTGATGCATGCCGTCTCGCCGTTTCAATTTTGAATTGAAGCTGTGCAATACGCTCGCGAGTCTTACTCAGACGTACTGAAGTTTCGTTACTTCTACTGTCGCTAAGCAAGGACACCGCCTTCTCGTAAACAACACAGTTCAGATTCCAGAGATTAATATCTTCGGGGAGCAAATCGGGGAGAGCAGTATTAGCTTCAGCTAATTTGTCCATCCTGAGAAAGACTTTTTGGTGGATAGATCTCCTACTTCTCATGTTAGCATTATCGGTTATCTGCAAAGTTGGTCTTGCTGGAACGGGTGGAATGTTCGATGGAGGATGTTGCTCTTCTTCTTCTTGTTGATAGAGAGCTTCATATCCGTTTTTTCGCAAAAAGGATACCTGATCTCTTAAATACTGAGGCGTTTGATGAGCATATTCCGGGTGCATATTGACCCAACGGTCATGCAACCTCTGCATGAATCCTCTTCGCGCCGGTGAGCTTCTTTGCCAACAGGTAAGGATGTCTCTCCTGAGTTGGTCAGACCATTTAAATCGATGTTCTCGCGTTTGTCCGGGGCCATTGCCTGGTCGTCGCCTCGGTTCGGTCCTATTGCCACTCCCAAATGAACCATGGCCTCCATCCGAGAGAGGCCTATTGTGGGTGGCACTGCGCGATACTGGTGTCGTAACCGCATAATTCATTGCATTGGGGAGTTAGCCCAAAGCAACGTGGCTGACTGCAAGAGCCGGAGCTCTCGGGCGATGGGGTCGCCACATCCCTACGCTTATTGTACATTATGCTTAATGTACTATTTGTACATTATTATAGTGAGAAGTTGTAGGCTCCGGAAGCTACGATCATGGTTCTTTAAAAGCAACCAATCCCGACGCAACTGGAACGTGTACGTCATCCGCTTCTGCTCCTTCTGTCCTAGAAGGTAAGCAAGAGCGGGAAATTTACGCGAGAAAACATCGGGCAACACTGTTCCTTGGAGTCAGGTCTCTAGCCGCGGATGATCTTACGCGGCAGACGGGACAGTTGGAGATGAAGTTTCACCTCTGGATACTTTTTTAGAGCTACCAATCTTTGTAGAATGTTATGAGGAACAGTGTTGACGGACCAGATGAAGTGATCCCAGAAGAACAGCCTTTTGCATCCGGTTCGCGATGGAAAGAGCCTGACGCTGGCAAGCCGGAATCTTGTTGAGTTGGCTAATAAATGAAGCTTTCATACCTCCAAGACAGCCGATTATGAGAACTACAAGATGGACTTTAAAGCCTTGGTACAGCCTGCTCAGCTCGAAAAGAAGTGCTTGATATTTCGCCCGTTTTTCTTCCTCCTTTGCCGTGATATTACCATCGGCTGGTGCCGAGAATTCAATCACGTACATTATTATTATTATTATTATTATTATTATTATACCATTAAGCCATTTCCCTTTCGAGGTAGGCGTGACTTGCTCGGTTGGAAGATAGTAGTGTGTATATGGGTATATAGGTATAAAGTAGGTAGGTATATAGGTATGAGGTAGATAGGTATATAAGTGTTGGGTATAGATATTTTAGATTGATCTGGAATTTTCGTGTCATTTCTTTAAATGCCACGTTTATTCCGCAACACTGTTCCGACCTAGGTTGCTGATGAATCTCTCTAGCGATCACCCCAAGTGAAGAGCCTCACAAAATTGTTATGTATGGTTCCCCACTTGGGCCCATTAGTATCCAAGGTCTTTGTTTTAGGCGTCATTCATTCTATTGTCACTCTGTTTACAAACAATTTGTCGCCACACTTTTCTGTCCTGGCATACTACTCTGGCTTCCTTCACGTCCATGCATTTTTTCATGCAAGCTCTTGTGTTTCTATGGCTTCTTATGTCTCTTCGGATTAATGTCTCATTTACAGATTCTAACCATTCTTTCGGCGGTCTACCTCTGGGCATTCTGCCATTTACTTTACCTTTATACACTTGTTTGGTCAGTCGTTCATCTTTCATTCTTTCAAGATGTCCGAACCATCTTAACTGATTTCTTTCCCATATGTCAACTAGTGTCTCTCCTGTACCACATTCTTTGAGGATTGTCTCGTTTCGGACTTTGTCCATCAGTGTTTTCCCGCATATTATGCGCAGAGGTTTCATGCCGATCGCGTTAATTTTACTCCTGTCCTTTTCTTGACAGGTCCATGTCTCGCTACCGTATAGTACAGTCGGTAAGAATATAGAATTATGTATGCCCATTTTAGCTTTTTTGATATGTTTTTATTTGTTAGGATGGACCCTGCTCTACCGATAACCTGCTTACCCTTATTTATGCGCCTATCGAACTCCCCATCTATTTTTCCGTCGCTATAGCGACTCTCATCATTTAGGATAATGTTGCATATTGTTTTCTCACATTTTCCCTCAAACACCATGATTTTTGTTTTATTTACGTTTATTTTGAGGTCCATGTTCTTCATGCTTGTATTAAGTTTATTCAACATTCTTTGCAAGTCGTCGATTGATTCTACCATAACAATCTTGTCATCTGCGAAAGCTAACCCACGTACCTTGACTATTTCGAGATCTACACCTTCTTCGTCCAAGTGGGCCATTCTTAGACACTGATCCATAAGGACATGAGGACATAACGCATCCTTGTTTCACGCCTTGCATAATATCGAACCAGTCACTCAGTTTCCCATTTACCCTTACACTCGCTTTACTACCTATATATATATATTGTTTTTATTGCTTGTAGGAGCCCTCCATTTACTCCGTACTCTTTAAGGACTTCCCAAAGTTTATTTCTATTTACTTTGTCAAATGCTTTTTCTAGGTCAATAAATGCACAGAAAACTTTCTTTCCTAGTCTCAAGCTTTTTTCTGTGATCTGTCTTAGGCTAAATAACAGATCTGTACATGATCTTCCTGGCATAAATCCACTTTGGACTTCCCATATCTTCTCTTCTGTAATTTTCATCACCCTACGAATAAGTATTTTTGAGTATATTTTACTTACGGTACTTAGTAGGCTGATACCTCTGTAATTACTGCAGTTGCTTTTATCTCCCTTTCTTTTGTATATTGATACGATAATCGCTTTTCTCCAATCGTCTGGGACTTCCCCGGTCTCGATACATAAATTTATCAATTCGCACAACCTGTGAGGTATGTACTCGCCACCGTATTTAAGCATTTCAGCGCTCATACTGTCTATACCAGCAGCCTTACCGTTTTTCAAGTTCCTAATTACATAACAGCTTTTAAACCAAGAATATCGAAATAGATTATAATATCGGGGTGAAGATAACTGATTATATACCAGTAATTGTAAGTTGACTATATTGGATTCTTAAATGTAAGTTTATGTCATAATTCAATAATAAAACTGTGTCGGAAAACTGTCTGACATAATTTTTCCAAACCCTCAATCCAGAAACATAATCAGTTATCTTCACCCCGATATTATAATCTATTTCGATATTCTTACTTCAAAAGCGGTTATGTATCTAAAAGTCCTGATGAATTTGAAAACTCAGTATAGATTTGGCGTTTAATAGTACGTTGCGTAACCAGTGCGGAATGTCTTCCTGCACGTGTCACACACGACATTTTTTGTAAAAAATGAATGAAAATTGCAAGTCTTGACGCGGATAGTGAGGTTCAGTGACGAAGTTTCAGGTGGGGAGGTGGGGTTGAGGGGCTGAGCCCCTGGTCGGGATGAAGGGGGCGAAGCCTCCTCCGGGGGGGGGGGGGGGGGGGGGGGCCACCCCCATTTGGAAAAAACAAATCAAAATGAGATGATGATTAAAATAACTGCAAAAAGAATAATAGAATTAGATGTGAAATCAGGTTATAATAGCTATTTGTGATACAAGTGCGCAAAATAGGCGATTGCCAACGAGTGTACATTTGTCAGCATGATCTGAAGGCGAATGCTGAAATCACACGAGTCAGCGATTGTCTGTGCGCACGTGTATCACACGCTATTTTTTGCAACAACCATCGGAGAATGTTGTACTAAGAGAAAGACAAAGGAAGAATATTTACAGTTTCGTGGGACGGGAGGGGGGGGGGGGGTAAGCGGTGAAACCCTCAGCGGAACGAAAAAAAATTCTAAAAATACGAAATTTTAATTAAATTAAATCGAAATATATGAAAATAACTAATATACTATCTGGTGGAGTACACTCTTCACCAGTTTGATTCGAATCTTTATTTAAGTCCATCTTCTGTTGACAATGAGAAGGAAAATTTCACTTGCACTCTAAACACGTCGACTATAACCTCGCACCTGTCATCAGCTGTTCGCTTGGACACTGAGCGCTGCTGTTGCTACGTTGCCCCCGAATTGTCGCGATGCGGAAAGTTGCTTATCTGCAAAGTGCGCATGCGCGTACATTCCGCTGATGTGGAAAGTTTATAAGAATCGAACTGCGCATGCGCCAATATTATTCCCGCATTGTTATCCGGAATGAGTCACTTTGCATATAATTTAGCTACATCGAACGGAGTACTTTCGAGGTGGGTGTTGCAAAAACATATTATACACAGAGGTACATACATACATACATACATAGATTAGCAGTTCGAACTCGAAAGTTCATTGCCTCACTACCCGATTCGGGTAGTGTTTCTAGGTGGATATTTACTACCAATGTGGGCCCACCACACCCACGACGGGCCAACAGCACGCAGGTATTCCTGAACGGTTACCCATCCAAGACTAACCGCGCCCAAAAATGCTTAACTTCAGTGATCTTACGAGAACTGGTGTTTCCAGCGTGGTATCGCCGTTGGCGATAACGCAGAGGTACATAATTAAAAAATAAATAAATAAATTTTTGTTTTGAAAAAATATTAGTGGAATCAACTACTTGTTTTAAAATTTAATAATTTTACTCCCACAAATAAGATTACTAAAATATAAATCGAAGGTTGATTGGACCGAGTTAAACGACCATAAAAAGGGCCGTTTTCCTTAAAAAATGTTGGCTTGTTTGTCCAAAGATTTTGGAGGCAACAGTTTTTCGGTAAATGATTCAGCTGCAGCTCGAATTTTTGGCGGAGTACCCGGAAAATATTTTTCCGAAGTAGTATTCATATTTAAGTCGACAATAAATGATACTGATCGGATGCTTGACTGCCGCGTGATGGCGCCACATACCGTGTGAATATTAATTCCCGAACTAACTTAAGGCAAGCGCTCGTAAATGGTGCTGGTTCGGGAATAATCACGCACGCAAAACAGTGCGGAAATGCCACATTTCCGCACGCTAATCCCACAGTAGAGAAATCTGGAACTTCGCGCACTCTTTGCGGACACGGAATGTAGCCATTTTCATGCAATTCTATGTGAAGTGCTACACTTGTTCGAATTATTTTGAATAAATAATCTGCATTAAATCAATATCAACAGTAACATATAATTTTACATCGGTTAATGGTTATTATTAGTGTGCAAATAAATGCTGTGTTCAAATTACTTACGATTTTCGAAACAATTCCCATTTTAATAATTTTACAATTTTTTGTCTTCATCCAACGTTGTTTTTTATATTTGAGGGACATTTACCCTCTTCTACGGATGTTCGGAAAGGAAGGCAAAAAATCTATCTGATTTTTGAAGCATTTGAGAATATATCATGTAAGAGGGTGCAATTAAAATTTATTTCCAAAATGATTATAATTTTACAATTATGTAGAGGTGTTTTGCAGCATGAGGGTGTTTTACCTTGAAAATACATTGCCCAAGAAAGGGGGCACTTTTTCTGATGAAACAAGAAGTAAGTATCATTCAGTTTTTTATTTCCCTACAAAACTGTTTTTTCCCCGATTATTTTATTTAGTTCGAAATTGTACTTAAACTTGAACTCAAAATGAGTCCAAGAATTACCTGAAGGGCGCCAGATATTTTTCCTAAACTAAAACCATCAGAAGAAATACTTTAAATAATTACAATTTTGTTTTGAGGAGTTAATGAATTAAGTGCTCGACAGCTCCAGCAGAGTGGCGGAGTAAGGAGTAACGCAAGGGGAGAGGTTACAATGAGCAATCACACATTTTACCATATGATTCAAATATAATTAATTAAAGCGTTAACCAGAACAAGAGTAAAACAAGAGAACGTCAAACTAGCATTAAAGAGAAGATGGGCATTAACTCCACCTGAATGATGGCGACCGACAAGACACGACCTTTTCTACAAGTCGGGCGCTATGACGCCATTTTGCTTACAGTTTGACTGTTGAGTAGTGGCCCACGTGACCACTTGAATAAGTTATGATTTTGTAATTTTACTTTAAATAACTTTACCGCACTAGTGGGGGGTCCATAGAGACCCGGAAATTACATTGACTTTTAAGTTGAGTTTACTGACGCGACTCAATAATTATGACCTCGCCCGAGGTCAGCAAGTAAGAAATTTCAACGGCGTGTGTCTACCAATTCGACCCAAGACGTTGAAACGCGACAAGTTAAATAAATCTACAGAAGGAAATGATAGGGGACCAATCTGGCAGAATCCTTCCTCCGCGTGCGCGTCTTCTCATTTTAAATCTCCTTCGTTAGCCTTTAAATCAAATAATCTCCAATGCTTTACAATGCGAGGCACTCACTAAAAGTCTAGAATTACGAAAGAATATTCAAAGTGGCGTCTCCGTTCTCCCTCTCATAAGAGTCGGACCGCCACTCGCGTACGAAGTGTAGAACTAGTGAGTGAGAGGAACGACCGAAGGAAAAGGACAACTGCCTCTGCGGCAGCTTGATCATGTTGTTCCGAGCGCTCTTGTACGTGCGGGAATCCCGTCCACTGCGCATGTGCTAGGAAAATCTCCTCTTCTTAGTCCCTGGCGACAGCAGCCATCCACTGCAGCCAACCTCGTAGAATCTGACAGTTGTTGTTATTGTTGTGTGGGGGTGGTTGATTCACCCTTTCCACTCGAGTTGAATATGAAATAAAAGTAATACGAAAGGAAATTAGAAGAAACAATGAGATTCTATAAACTTGGAATCCCGTGGTCTGGCATGAAGGAATTCCCACAATTCTAAAATTCTCTTTAAATACTAGTCGTAGAACTCTTATATTCTTGGCTAGTATCGTAACTGTTCGCAGACAACACGTGGATTTGATTCGTGATTCCAAACTCATATCCCCAATAATATTTTAAAGCTACATTTTATAGTTTTTAAATGTATTTGTGCGGGGTACGAATTACCCCATTACAATATACATATATATATATATATATATATATATATATCAAGCCGCCTACCTCCGGAAAAATGGAAATGTACGCGGAGCGCTTCCCCAACCGCTGCTTGATCAAGCTGCAGACGAAGATGAGGAAGCGACATTAAGACCAACCGCGGAAAGCAGGCACCTTTCTGAGAGATGATCGGGATTTCAGGACAAGGAGGAACATTAACATGCAAGTTCCTCCTAAGCCCCAAGATCTGGCTGAAATGGATGCCTCCCTTCATGGAGATATCTCGCAAGAGTCCGACCTCTGGACCGTCAATTGCTCAGTTTATGGTGCTGCGAGAGCTTTGGCTGATTCAAATCGAAGGCTAAAACCGACGATGGATCAAAAGACCCAAAGGCGCTTGCATCAACTGAACAAGAAGATTGGATGGGCAAGACAGAATGCGTCCCGTGTTCAATGTGTGATTGACTACATAACATCTAGTAGACCGTTCACGGAAAGGGTTGGAAAGTTCGCCCAAGAACTAAAGATCTTGAATCACACACTGAACAAGTCAAAGCTGCTGACAATCAAGCAGCATATTGTTGACAAAATACGGCTGTTATCTGACGCAAGGAGGAGAATACAGAAGAGGGAGAGATGGATCAGGGAGAATTAACAGTTTCTCGCTGGCCCATCGCGCCTCTTCAGCGATCTCCCTGTTTCTGTAAAAAAATCCACCCAAGCCCAAGGAGGTAGAGACTTTTTGGAGAGAGGCATACAAGATCCCGAAAACAGGAAAGTTGAAAGAAGATACTGACGATATCATCCGCTTCAAGGAGTTTTGCGAAAACCTCATAAAATCTGAGGAGGAATGTCCATCAATCACTGCCGAAGAGGTGAAAAAAGCACTTAGAGGCACGAAGAACTTTTCCGCTACTGGACCAGATTGTATCAAGAACTTCTGGTGGAAGAAGTCTATTTTTACACACCAACCTTTGGTCCGCATATTCACTTCCTATTTAAAGTCGCAGACGCTCATTCCGCAGTAGCTGGTGTTAGGACACACTATGCTCTTGCCGAAAAAAGGCAACTTGTCCAACCCAGAGAATTACAGGCCGATAACTTGTTTGAAGACACTGTATAAGATCTTTACGGCTGTCCTAAACAACAGGAGTGTTCGATGAATTGATTCTGTGTGGCGAGAGATGTGCGAACAAAGTGGCTCGACAAAAGGTATAGCAGACTGTCGAGAGAACCTGCTAATTGGCAGGTGTGTCTGTAAAGACGCTGCAACCCATCATCCTGCTGGAAAGCTTGAAGGTGCATCCACACATAGTGAGATGCATAGAGAGATTGATGCCTCTTTGGAAAACTAGATTTACTATCTCATCTAGAAATTATCGAGTGACAACGAAGAACGTCACCTTCCAGAGGGGCGTCTTTCAGGGTGATACCATGAGCCCTTTGCTTTTTTGTATCACACTTCTGCCTCTATCTCTCGCACTACAAAACTCTCCTGGATACCTCTGTGGTGACACAAATCAGCGCGAGCATATGGTCACACATATATTCTATATGGATGACCTGAAGATCTATGCCTCTGGTAAAAGCAAACTTCGAACTGCTATAAATATCGTCAAGAAATACACAAGACAGATTGGGATGGACTGTAGTTTGGACAAGTGTGCCAAAATTAATCTGAAGAATGGACAGATTACTGGCGTTCACAAGTACCCTGAGCTTGTGGATATAAGTGTCATTAGACATCTTGATACTGGAGAGATCTATACATACCTGGGCGTGCTTCAAATCCGCATTCAGGACGTAACCTCAGTGAAGGAGATTCTCCGAAGCAGATACAAGCATCTTCTTCGACAGATTTGGTCTTCCAATCTGTCGGCGTTGAATAAGGTATCTGCGACTAAAATGCTAGCCGTCCCGGTTCTACTCTGCTCGTTTGGGGTGTTTAAATGCACTGTAAAAAAAATTTCTGGTAATTTTACCACTTTCAGAGTAGGTCCGATTATTACCTACTCCCAAAGTAAAGTTTTCACTGACATTAACGAATATCCACTTTTAATATGGAATTCAGCTTTTAGGTTATGTAAGTTTCGAGACAGATTCTGTAAAATTACAATGCATTATGAATTTGTAGGTGATGGTATTCTAACCAAAAATATTCGTGTTTTTATTCAACATGGTAAGTTTAGCATCTACATGAGAAATGTGAATAATGGTAATTTGACTAGAAATTGTAAATTTCCTGTTCAAATAAAGAATACAGCAGAAAGCAATTTTTTGAATAAAAAAATTCTTGTTTAATGATACAGTATGTTTTTCCAGTTTCGGTATACTACGTAATTATTCAGTATTTCTTGACGGCCACCCATCCCAGTACTAACCGTGCCCAACAATGCTTAACTTCAGTGATCTTACGAGAACTGGTGTTTTTAGTGTGGTATCGCCGTTGGCACATAAGCACATATCACGTACAAATGACAAACGATGTGCACAAAATGTCACGCAGCCAAAACACAATAATTTGTCGAAGTCACTTGAAGTAAACTCTGAGTCTCTGAGTTGCTTCGAGTTCTTTTTTTTATATGTAAATATATTCAAAATATGATATATGGAATTAAAAACAGATGGATGTTTTACTCAAAGTTATAATAAATTGTAGTTTAAAAAGTTGTAAAAATCTATTTCATATTAAAAGAAAGGGAAAAATTCCCTCTTCAAAAGATTATTATTTATTGAACGTAATATATCCTTTTATTGTATATTTATACTATATTTTTTATCAATTTTGTAAATAAAATTTTCCATAATTTATACCATTCTGAAACACTCTTTTACAAATAATTTTAATTTTACCATTTTTTTCATTATTCTCCGCAACTTTGAAACTTTACAATTACTTGTACTTATACTACGTTAAGAGCTGTGCAAGTACGCCTCGTTATCAATTATCAAATTTCAAGACGTGAGATTACGTTGGAAAAAGGATTTTTTAACAGTTTCTGTACTTTTACCAGCGTCAACAAAATCAACACTCTGAAAGTAGGTCCATTTATTACCTACTCTGAAAGTCACAGATTCACAAGCAGAAACTGTACTTCTACAACGCCTTGCTATAGTGTCAGTCTAAAAGTGGTAAAGTTACAAGATTGGTTGGAACTTCTAACATGCAAGTGGTATTCATCCCATAATCAGAGTAGTAAAATTGCACCAATTTTTTGTTGGTAATTTTACCATTCTAAGTGGTACAATTTTTTTATTTTTTACAGTGTGGACGAAGAACGAGCTTAAGGCCCTTGATATCACCACACGTAAGATCATTCATATGCATGAAAGCTTGCATATCAATTCGTCAGTTCCGCGATTATACATTTCTCGCCGTCAAGGCGGACTTCTGAATCTCCAGTGTCTTCATAACCGAAGTGTTCTAAGTATAGCTTACATCGTTGCGAATGGCAGAGATCCTCTCCTAAAAATGGTCGAGAACCACGGGACGATTGGCGAAGGAACACGTTCCTTTACAAAGCCGCGGAGCAAGCGGCCGAGACCCTTGGCCTGAATTTTAACATCATAAGTGAGGAAAGTGCATTGCTCCATCTACTAGATGTTTCACTTCTAAAAGCCAAAGTGAAGAAAGCAGAAGTTGAGAATTTGAACCAACAGCTACTCGACAAGAAAATGCACGGAAACTTTCACAAAAATGTAGAAAAACAGTCCCTGTGGAAAAAGCAAACTTTTGCTTTCCTCAGATCACCAGGGCTTAATTCAGTTACAGCGGGTTTTATTTTCGCATGCCAGGACGGTGTTATTTTCACCTTGGCATACCGTGACCGTATTTTATGTCAAGAAGTTCCCAGTGATAGGTGCAGAGCGTGTCATGCACACGCTGAGTACCTAGAACACATACTATCGCGGTGTCCGACCCAGGCAGGAACGACGTATATCTACAGACATAATGCAACCCTGAGAGTGCTTTATTACCCTCTTTGTCGCTCTCACGATGTTGGCCGCGACCCTGCCCTGCCGAACGCTCCAAGGGAGATAGAGTCAATTATTATCCAAAACGAGAAGTGCCAAATTTTCTGGAACTACGATTTTCGGACAGCAGTCTCCGTTGCACACTCGAGGCCTGACATCGTTCTCCAAGACTTCAGAAACGAACTATATACGTGATCGGATTCTCGGCCCCGTCCGAATACAACATCACTGCTAAGGAGAAAGAAAAGGAGGAGAGGTATCAAGACCTTAGAAGGGAGCTGCAACGACTGCACCCAGAATATTCGGTCAAAGTAATTGTCCTGGTGTTCGGTGCTCTCGGAGGTGCGAAACTATCACTAAATTGTTATTTAATTTGATTACCAAAAGTGTTACTGAAATTTACGAAAGTAGGTTGCTGCAAACGAAATTCAGTAACTTTCATAGTGAATTTACTAAATTTTTATTTATATTTAAAAAAGGGTGTCTGGAAATTGAAAATAGTTTCGTGAAATTCCTAAATGGTAACAGTAATATAAGTTGTCGTAACGGAAATCAGTGCACAGTATTGCTGCTGCGAACTCCTTGCTTCTCAAAGGGGAAAGCTGTCTGGCGTGGGTTGTACTGTGTGCGTTTATTATATGAAAAATATATGAAAAAAGTGTTTTTAAATAATTTAAATATAAATACACGGTCTATTAGTTTTTACATGATTTTCTGTGGAAATTTTCAAACCGTCGCTTCAGTGACCTCATGTTTGACCGACGAGTCCACCTAATAAATAGAGACGCGTCTCGTTCACTGTAAAACCAAAGTATTATTTCAGGGCTAGTTACAGGTATTACAATAAGACTCAGAAAAAACAGTCTCGAGTGGTGCTAAAATAAGGCCACTGGTGGGAACCCAGATTTATTTGTTTTGCGTTGAAAAGAACAGCATGAATTGAGTTATTCTATTCAAAAACAGGACTCGAACAAAATGATACAGTAAAAAAAGAGATCTCTTGTTTTTACTGTGTTGCGAGGGCTTTTTTTTGGCTGTGTGTTCACCGCTTTGTGTACGGCGTACTGCTGAATTCGTAAAAATTGAAAAATTAGTGCAAACAGTTTTGTTCAATAATTTTAAAACATATATATGCAGAATATATTTGTCCTGAACATATAAATATATAGTAAGACAATATAAACCACAGCGTGAACAATTATTTTTGGATTTTTCTAAAAAAAATATTAGAACGCAACATACCCAATATTATAGGAAATTTTCCAAAAAATAAATACGGAAAATTTCCTAATTTATTTGGGAATTGTAGTTTGAAATTAGGAAATTTTCCCAAAAATAAATTTGGAAAAATGTTCTAATTTATTTGGGAATTGTAAATTAAAATGAGTAAATTTTCCCAAAAATAAATTTGGAAAAGTTTCCTAATTTATTTGGGGATTGTACTTCAAAATTAGGAAATTTTCCCAAAAATAGATTCGGAAAACTTTCCTTACTTATATTTGAGAATTTGACTTTAAAATTAGAAAATTTTCCTAAAAATTAAATTTTGAGAATTTTTCATAAAAGAAGTAAAAATTTTATATTACATTCCTTATTAAATTTCTTTGGCACTTTAAATTTCATTCATGAACCTAAATATTGACGAATGAACTCAAGCTATTCGTTTGGCTGAAACTTTATTACACCAGACTCTCAGTTGAGGAACAATGTCGGGGGTAGCCTGCAAATAGCCTTGTTCATAAAGCGCGTACATCGAAACGAAAACAGCCAGGGCCGCCTGAACCGTTTCCATAATATTGCGCAATCTACTTGACTGAGTAGTATAGTGGATGCGTCTTTTCAGAGGCGGAGTCGCAACCGTCTCTCGCCCTGCCCCCTGAGAAACTGCGGGGACCAGCAATTCTAGGAATTCATAAAACGCGTGCGATCGCGTGTTCCGCAACAGAGAGTCTGGTGTATTTTCTTTATTAGATTTGTTACCTTAGTGGACATTTTTATTTTCCGGCTTCTTTGGTCTATTTCTTGGGTCAGTTGCATATCCAAGATCATCATTCTGCAATTCATAAAATAGAATTACCTATATATTTCTTATATTAGATTATATATTCTTTTATATATTTTTATATTCCCTCTTACAAATATGAAATGAAAGAAAAATGAATATGAGTTTTACCATTCAAGAAACTCTGATGTTGATCCGGCCTACTTTTTGTCATGATATCCCTACACGAAATGTGCTAGGGGGAAAAGAAACGTCCTCCCGAGCACATCTTTTGCTTCCAATACAATATTTTTGTCAATCAAAATAAAGCAGCTACAGGATTCATCGTATGAACAGGTTCCTGCAACAAAAAATAAAATTAATTATTTCGTTAACATTCTAAAATTAACTTAAAAATCAAATAAAAAGTAAACTTTTCCTGTGCGTTTTTTACACTTAAATATAATTTAGTATGTACCTTTTACAGCGAGCATTGGATGCGTAGAATTCATAAGTTTCATCTCCTCGTCAATTGTATTAGCATCCTGAAATCATAATATGCGTAGTACAATTAATTTAAAATATGTCACATTACCCATAAAGTACTACAACTTCACTAAGTTCAATTGAAATCGATGAGGTAGCTACCAGGTTCGATATATCTGACCTGAAAAGCGTCCCATGGTCCTTATAAATTACCAAATTATTTATAAATTTTCAATTTATGTCAATTTTTCGTTATTGAAATCAATGACTTACCTTATGCTTAATGTGCAACGATTATCATTATGGACACAGTACAGAAAATATACGACCACTCAAAACTACACGCAGAACTGTTCTGAACAAGTGGTCAGTGATAAATGAGCTGCAGGATGGAGTTTTTCACTGCCCATCGCAGTCTTTCTAGTCGGAATGGAAAATTTTATTATGAATACCAAGAATCATTTTCACCCTCAACTTAAACAGTACCCAAAAGGCCAGTTTGCTGAACTTTCAAGTACTGTTGCTATATATCAAATTTAAAAAAAGAGTTAAACGACAACCGCAGGGTCCCACTGAGAGAAACTGCCATCTAAAGAAATGTCAATAGCCCCTAGTTGAACCGCGGTAAATCACACCTATGGCCACGTCTCACAAGCGTGAGATGGATGGTCACAGCGAACAACGAAATCACAACGTCAGGCCGGCGAAACCCTCGTGTGTCTTGAGGACACGAAGCGACCCAAGGATCACAGCTTTCTGCACCCATCTCGTAAGTGTCTTGGCATATTTTTGGCACGCGGGTATGGCTTTAAGGTTACGAATCAGTGATAGTTTCGCACCTCCGAGAGCACCTATCACAAAGACAATTACTTGCGCCGAATATTTTGGGTACAGTCGTTGCAGCTCTCTTTTAAGGTCTTGATAACTCTCCTCGTTTTTTTTCTCCTTTGAAGTGATGTTCTATTCGAACGGAGCCGAGAATTCGATCACGAATATAGTTCGTTTCTCGAAGTCTTGGAGAACAATGTCAGGCCTCGAGTGCGCAACGGAGACTGCTGCACAAAAATCGTAGTTCCAGAAAATTTGGCACTTCTCGTTTCGGACAATTGACTCTATCTCCCTTGGAGCGTTCGGCAGGGCAGGGTCGCGACCAACACAGTAAGTGTGACAAAGATGGTAATGAAGCACTCTTAGGGCCTCATTATGTCTATAGATATACGTAGTTCCTGCGTGGGTCGGACACCCTCATAGTATGTGTTCTAGGCACTCAGCGTGTGCATGTCACGCTCTGCACCTATCACTGGGAACTTATTGACATAAAATGCGCTTACGGTATGCTAAGGTGGAAATGACACCGTCCTGGCATGCGAAAATAAAACCCTCTGTACCTGAATAATTCCCTGATGATTTGAGGAAAGCAAAAGTTTGCTCCTTCGACAAGGACTGTTTTTCTATATTTCTGTGAAAGTTTCCGTGCATTTTCTTGTCGAGTAGCTGTTGGTGAAATTTGCTTCGGAGAGAATCTTTCACTGATGATACGTCCTGAATGCGGCTTTGAGGCACGCCCAGGCATGTATAGGTCTCTCTAGTATTAAGGTGTCTAATAACTCTTATATCCACAAGCTCAGGGTCCTTGGGAACACCAGTAATCTTTCCTTTCTTTAGATAATTTTTGGCACACTTGTCCAAGCCAAAGTCCATCCCAATCTCTCCTGTGTAGTTCTTGACAATATTTATAGCAGTTTGAAGTTTGCTTCTACAAGAGGCATAGATCTTCAGGTCATCCATATAAAATACATGAGTGACCTTATGCTCGCGCTGATTAGTGTCGCCACAGAGGTATCCAGGAGAATTTCTTAATGCGAGAGGTAGAGGCAGAAGTGTGATGCAAAAAAGCAAAGAGCTCATGGTATCACCTTGAAAGACGCCCCTCTGGAAGGTGACGTTGTTCGTTGTCAGATGATAATTTCTAGATGAGATAGTAAATCTAGTTTTCCAAAGAGGCATCAATCTCTCTATGCATCTCACTATGTGTGGATGTACCTTCAAGCTTTCCAACAGACAGATGATAAGTCTATGAGAGGTTGAATCGAAAGCTTTCCGGTAGTCAATCCAGGCCATTGACAGGACGAGCTGGTGGGCTGCAGCGTCTTTACAGAGACACCTGTCAATTAGCAGGTTCTCTCGACAGCCTGCAAGATCTTTTTTCGAGCCACGCTGTTCGTACATCTCTCGCCATACAGGCTCCATTCGTCGAACAATCCTGTTGTTTAGGACAGCTGTAAAGATCTCATACAGTGTGTTTCGGTAGGAGTATAGTGCGTCCTAACACCAGCCATTGCGGAATGGGCGTCTCCGACTTTAAATATGAGGTGAATATGCGGGCCAAATGTTGTTTTGTAAAAGTGAACTTCTTCCACCAGAAGTTTTTGATACAATCTGGTCCAGCAGCGGAAAAGTTCTTCGTGCCTCTCAGTGTTTTTTTCACCTCTTCGGCAGTGATTGGTGGACATTCCTCCTCAGATTTTATGAGGTCGCAAAACTCCTTGAAGCGGATGATATTGTCAGTATCTTCTTTCAACTCTAGTGTTTTCGGGATCTCGTACACCTCTCTCCAAAAAGTCTCTACCTCCTTGGGCTTTGGCGGATTTTCTACAGAAACTGGGAGATCAGCAGCTTTGACTTGTTCAGTTTGTGATTGTAAATACTCAGTTCTTGGGCGAACTTTTGAACCCTTTTCGTGAACGGTCCACCAGATGTTAGGTAGTCAAGCACATACTGAACACGGGACACATTCTGTCTTGCCCGTTCAATCTTCTTGTTCAGTTGATGCAAGCGCCTTTTGGTCTTTTGATCCATCGTCGGTTTTAGCCTTCGATTTGAATCAGCTAAAGCTCTCACAGCACGAAGGGAGGCATCCATTTCAGCTAGATCTTGGGGCTTCAACTCAGAAAAAAGTTTGGTTGATTCAACAAAAAGTTCGTTCGATCAAACAAATAAATACATTGCTATATGGTCAATCAAATATTTGGTTGATTCAACTAGAATTTTTGGTTAATAAAGTTTCTTTGATTATAATGAATTATTTGGTTGATCCAACTAAATATTTTGGTTGATCAATACATTTGTGTGATGTTCTTTCGTCACTTGTGGATTTTGAAATAAGATTGCCTGCACATGTGTGAACCCTGCGAACTAAAGGTTGTACTCACGTTCAAAATGTTCTGCATACTGCTGCAGACGCCAGTTTTTTAATAAAGTGGACACTGTTATTGTCTAATTCGTATCACTTATCTTTTTCCACATATTAGCGAAACTACGCACGATGCGAAACTTTTCGGCACGCAAACTGGCCACCGGCGTTGGCTGTAGTCATCTGTTTCAGTATGTTCAGTGTAGTTAGTGGGAGTATTTGGTTGAATCAACCAAATTATTTCGTTACTTTGATCAAATTATTTTCTAAAAAATAATATATTTCGCTTAACACATTCATTTGGTTGAATCAACTAAACATGCTCAAATACATAAAAACTTTAAATTGACCAAATTAATTCGTTGTGTTTTTTACAAATAACCAAAGGCTTATTTGGGCTGACCACATTTTTTAAATACAACATACAAAGTTGATTCAACAAACTGTTTTCTTGAATCAACTCAATCTTCTCTCTGAGTGTAGGAGGAACCTGCATCTTAATGTTTCTCGTTGTCCTGAAATCGAGATCATCTCATAGAAGCTGCCTGCTTTCCGTGGTTGGTCTTAATATCGCTTCCTTCTCTCCGTCTGCAGCTTGTTCAAACTGTAGTTGGGAAAGCGCTCTTCGTACAGACCCATTTTTCCAGAGATGGGCACGTTGATTTCGCAATGATTAAAGTGTTTCTGGCACCACAGAGTATACATACGCGCCATCAAGCCTCCATGAACAGGGATAATGCTGGCATCGCAGCAGTCTAGCAAGTCATCCTTGATGACTTGTTTCTTCATCGTTTTGAACCGCATCCACGACTTTCTTGTGGTTTGGTGGTTTCATTGTTATTCTCACGAGCAGCTAGGGAAATGGTTCGTCCGTCCTTGTAGAGCCCTGCGTGCAAGGTTAAGGCTGCATACTCTGAAAGGTCGCCCGGTATCCCAGAGTCACCGTTTCAGACATCTCACCTAGGTGCCAGTCAGCTTTCGCCACAGTCGTTACGCCCCCGCTTAGGGGTTATTCCTTGGCGACGATCCTTAGACAATTGTCCGCGACTGCTTATTAATTATTGTAACCATATTCAGCAGAAATTCTAGATACAGGGACCCTCTTTCCGCAAACCGAGGACGCGTTTGGTGGCTTTGTCATAGGCACTTTAGTTCTATTCCTAAGGACTCGAAACAGAAACCGAACAAAAAAAAAAACAAAAAAAAAAATATATATATATAATTAAAAGTTTGTCATAGGGACAACCGTGGGATTTCGCCGGGAGTGGGTGCTAATCTGAAAAAATGCACCCACTGCAAGCAAAATCGCGGTAAAATTTCAGCTTTAACCACGTCTCACGACCGTCAGATAGGCCTAGAGTATATATATATATATACATATAAAAAGGTTAAAAAACCACGGCAGGGACCCACTGAGAGAAACTGCCATCTAAAAAATGACACCAGCTCCCAGTAGAACCGCGGTAAATCACACGTCTCACAACCGTAAGATCGTATATATATATACCCCTGTACCAAGGGTTTCTGCTGCATATGGTTACAATAATTAATAAGCAGTCACGGACAAGTATCGAGGGATGGTCCCGAAGGAATAACTTCTAAGCGGAGGCGAAACAACCGTGCCAAAAGCTGAATGGCGCCTGGACGGGGTGTCCTGAACTATGACTCTGGGATACCATCCTCTACAAGGATGAATGAACCCTTTACCTAGCTGCTCGTAGTAACAACAATAATACCACCAAACCACCAATAGTTTTAGATGCGGTTCAAAACGATCGAACGCGCAGAGCACCCGACAATCGGTCGGCAAACAGTGCCAATCACCCTAGAGTTCAGGGTGCTGGAAATAATTTAGATGGAAACGATGCCAGTATTATCCCTGCTCACAGAGGCTTTATGGCGCGTATGCACTCTTATTGTTGTCAGAAACACCCAGAGCATCAGCACGTTTCGCATCAGTCTTTGCAAAATCAACGTGCCTACCTCTTAAAACATGGATATGTACGCGGAGCGCTTGCCCAACCGCTGCTTCAACAAGCTGAAGACGAAGATGAGGAAGCAAACTTAAGACCAACTGCAGAAAACAGACACTTTCTGAGAGAAGATAGCGATTTCAGGACAAGCAGGAACATTGACATGCTGGTTCCTCCTAAGCCCGAAAATCTGGCTGACATGGATGCCTCCCTTCGTGAGGATATTTCGGAGGAGTCTGATCTCTGAACCATCAATTGTTAAGTTTATGGTGCTGCGAGAGCTTTGGCTAATTCACATCGAAGGCTAAAACCGACGCTGGATCAGAAGATAAAAGACGCTTACATCAACTGAACAAGAAGATTGGATGGCCAAGACAGAATGCGCCCCGTGTTCAGTTTGTGATTGACTACATAACATCTGCTAGACCGTTCACGAAAAGGGTTTGAAAGTTCACCTAAGAACTGAGGACCTACAATCACACAATGAACAAGTCAAAGCTGCTGCAAATCGAGCAGCATATTGTTGACAAAATACGAGTGTTATCTGACGCAAGGAGGAAAATACAGAAGAGGAAGAAATGGATCAGGGAGAATCAACATTTTCTCGCTAACGCATCGCACCTCTTCAGCGATCACCATGTTTCTCTCAAAAATCCACCCAAGTCCAACGAGGTAGAGACTTTGTGAAGAGAGGCATACAAGATCCCGAAAACACTGGAGTTGAGAGAAGAGACTCATAATATCATCCGCTTCAACAAGTTTTGCGACAACCTCATAACATCTCAGGAGAAATGTCCACTAATCACTGCCGAAGAGGTGAAACAATCTCTTAGAGGCACGAAGAACTTTTTCGCTGCAGGACCAGATTGTATCAAGAACTTCTGGCCGAAGACATTTATTTCTGCACACCAACATTTGGCCCGAATATTCACCTCTAATTTGATGTCGGAAACGCCCATTCAGCAGTGGCTGGTGTTAGGACGCACTATACTCCTGCCGAAAAAAGGCAACTTGTCCAACCCAGGGAATACAGGCCAATAACTTGTTCGAACACACTGTACAAGATCTTTACAGCTGTCCTAAACAACAGGATTGTTCGAAGAATTGAGCCTGTGTGGCGATAGATGTACAAACAACGTGGCTCGAAAAAAGGTGTAGCAAGATTTCGAGAAAACGTGCTCATTGACAGGTGCGTCTGTAAAGACGCTGTAGCCCATTAGCGCGTCCTGTCAATGGCCTGGATTGCCTTCCGAAAAGCTTTCGATTTAACGTCTCACAGAATTATCATCTGTCTTTTGGAAAGCTTGAAGGTGCATCCACACATAGTGAGATGCATAGAGAGATTGATGCCCGTCTGGAAAACTAGATTTACTATCTCATCTGGAAATTTTCGTGTGACAATGAACAACGTCACCTTCCAGAGAGACGTCTTTCAGGGCGATACCATGAGTCATTTATTTTATATGGATGACCTGAAGATCTATGCCTCTGGCAAAGCAAACTTCAAACTGCTATAAATATCATCGAAAAGTACACAGGAGAGATTGAGATGGACTTTGGATTGGACAAGTGTGGCAAAATTCATCTGAAGAAAGGAAAGATTACTGGCGTTCCCAAGGACCCTGAGCTTGTGGCTATAAGTGTTATGAGGCATCTTAACACTGAAGAGACCTATACATACCTGGGCGTGCCTCAAAGCCGCATTCAGGACGTAACATCAGTGAAGGATTCTCTCCGAAGCAGATACAAGCATCTTCTTCGACAGATTTGGTCTTCCAATCTGTCGGCGTTGAACAAGGTATCTGCGACTAACATGCTTGCCGTCCCGGTTCTACTCTACTCGTTTGGGGTGTTTCAATGGACGAAGAACGAGCTTGCGGGCCTTGATATCATCACACGTAAGATCATGCATATGCATGAAAGCTTGCATATCAATTCGTCTGTTCCGCGGTTGTAGATCTCACGCCGTCAAGGCGAACGCGGACTTCGGAATCTCCGGTGGCTTCATGACCGAATTGTTCCAAGTACAGCTTACATCATTGTGAAAGGCAGAGATCCTCTGCTACAAATGATCAGACACCACGAGATGATTGGCAAAGGAGCGTTACTTTACAAAGGCACGGAGCAAGCGGCCGAGACCCTTGGTCTGAAGTTTAACATCAGAACACACTTCTAAAAGCCGAAGTGAAAAAAGCAGAGGTTGAAAAACTTCACCAACAGCTACTGGACCAGAAAATGCACGGAAACTTTCACAGAATTGTAGAAAAACAGACCTTGTCGAAGGAGCAAACTTTTGCTTTCCTCAGATCATCAGGGCTTAATTCAAGTACTGAGGGTTTCATTTTCGCATGCCAGGACGGCGTCAGTTCCACCTTAGTACTCGTTTGACGTGACCGCATTGTATGTCAAGAAGTTCCCAGCGATAGGTGCAGAGCGTGTCATGCACACGCTGAGTACCCAGAACACATACTATTTGGGCGTCCCACCCACGCGCGAAGGACGTATATCTACAGACATAATGCAGCCCTGAGAGTGCTTTATTACCATAATTGTCGCTCTTACGGTGTTAGCCGCGACCCTGCCCTGCCGAACGCTCCAACCCGTGTGGAAAAATTTCGTGGCAGTCTTGAATCATGCCAAAGCCAGTATAGTTTTTCTCAAGTCTGTCTATTCACGCAATACTAGCCTGGCGCTACACTGGCGCTGTCTAGTTTTGCTACGTGTTTGATTCAAACCTTTCTGCTGTCTAGTCCCAGTCTTGGCGCTATCTAGGAGTTCGTTACGAATTTGAATATATAAAGATTATCCAGATTTTAGCTAGTTTCTAGATAGAATCACGGTTTGGACTTAAACCAAAATGAAAGAGGTGAATTCAGAAAATAATCATTTTTGAATAAAAGATTTAGGAAATTACAATACACAATGGCACAAATGCTCAAGCAATAATTAATTGTAGACTATTACATATTTAAGATGGTAAACAATAATTGTTGAAGTTGATCGAAATCTTAATACAAAAACTGTATTCTAAAGAACGATTTTTTTTGAGAATGTTTAAAAACATTTTGTTTCAATTGAATTATATAGTAAAGTTATAATAAATTTATATTGAATTTATAATAATTATAATATGTATCTTGCTATGTATAATATTTATGATATATTTATGATAAGCCTTACGTATTAATTATTTGGAATAATAAATAATCATTATTTCGTAGCCTAATCGCAAGTAAAATCATACAAACTTTATTTGTTTCAATGATTCATTCACACATCAAGCACTTTTAATGTTTAAAAATTGTTCATATTTTATTGAAATAAATATTAGGATGTAATGAATTGAAATTCATATCCGACAAAAACGAAAAAAAAATTAACTTTTACATGGCCGAGGTGTTAAGGCGACGGGACAAAGTTACAACAATACAATAAGGAAGTTACATCAGAAGTTCGACGCCCAGCGTATGTACAAGAGGTTTGCGGAAACTCATTTCTTCATTTTTTTTTTGTACAACAACTTTTTTTATATTTTTAATTAACTGCAAAATCTACATATTGGACTTTTATGGCATGAAAAATAATTACAGTACAGCGCCTCGAAATTTTTCCACACGGGAAGGGAGATAGAGTCAATTGCACAATACGAGAAGTGCCCAATTTTCTGGAACTACGATTTTCGGGCAGCAGTCTCCTTTGCACACTGGAGGCCTCACATCGTTCGTCAAGACTTGGAGAGACGAACCATATTCGTGATCGAATTCTCGGCTCTGGCCGGCAGCAACATCTGGGCCAACGAGAAGGAAAGGGAGAAGAGGTATTAAGACCTTAAACGGGAGCTTAAACGACTGTACCAAAAATATTCTGTTAAAGTAATTGTTCTTGTGATTGATGCTTTCGGACGTGCAAAACTATCGCTGGTTCGTAACTTTAAAGCCATAACCGAGTGCCAAAAATCTGCCAAGGCACTTGCGAGATGGATGCAGAAAGCCATCATCCTTGGGTCGCCTCGTGTCCTCAAAACACTCGGAAGGAAAAGGCCATAAAAATGATTCGGTTCGAATTACTACTGAAAATGGACTTTATGGCAGTTTGAAAAATGTAAATATTCTGAAAAAAGTCCAAGTCAATGATACGTTACGCTCATCTATTTCAATTTGCAATCTGTGTTTTCACGAAGTCGGTAGAGGTAAATCTCATCCTTGTATTACTCCTGCTCAATCTCGGGATAACGTATTGAAATTTGTTGAAAAACTTCCTGAAAAACAGAAAGAGCTAGTTGCTACTTCGATATTAAAAAGGAAAATTGATTTATCTAGCGACTTGAACGATAGTAGCGCATCTAGTCATCAAAACACGTCATTGAATTTGAGGACAATGGGCCGTAAGTTAAGAGTTAATTTAAATCCAGTTGAAAAAAAACTGTTGTTTTCACTACTGAAGCTTTAGATAATTATCACACTAATACTGGCTCTTCAGCTAAACAGATGAAAAAAATGACGAATTTTTTATGAAGTATTGCAGGTAAAAAATTTTTTCCGCCTTATTATTTCAAACATGTGTCCGAAAGAACAAGAACACTATATAGTATAACAAAAGCGATGTTTGCGAATTTGATGTTTCAAATTCAGTAGTATGGGCAGACGCAGAAGAAATTTTAGAATGTGTTTCAGAGAAAAGAGGTATAATAGGCAATGTGCTCGTAAAAATGCTGACGGATGGAGTTAAAATTTTTTGAAAATATGCTTAACAATATTTAATAAACCTGCTTCGCCAAAAATAAACAGAAGGTGTCTTTATTCTGAAGGTGGTACTTGTGCCAAAATGGCTAAATTAACAAGTGTCAAAAGACTAATATTGTTAGCTGTTGTACCAGATGTAAAAGAATCTGATGAAAATGTACAATCCTTATTCAATCTAACCAACGCTAACAATATTCCTTTTAAAGTAACTCAGTCATTTTAAAATTTTACTCGTCGTTAATGGTCAAGACACAGCCACTTCAATGTATCCTTGTCCGTGCTGTTTTATTTCACTCGAAGAACTCAAAGAGAATGAAGAAGACGATTCAACCGATAGTGATGCTTAAAAGTTAGTAACGCTTGTTTACGTTTAAAAACTTATGGAGATTTAAAAAATGATCATAAGCAGTTTACTCTTGTAGGTGGAAATAAGAAACTTGCAATGGAAAATCATAGTACTATTCACTCAACTCTCCTCAAAGAAGATGAAATTGTACTTGTTATTGAAAAATGTCCAATTCCCGAATTACATGTTTTACAAGGCTATGTTAACCATTTGTTCTGGAACGGATTAGTGCCGCTACTTACAAAAGAAAAAGCGTTACTGTGGCCAAAGAAGTTTAACATCATTGCAAAGAATTATCATGGAGACATTTTCGAAGGAAATGCTTGTAGACAACTTCTACAAGAGTCAGATGCACTTGATGATGCAGAAATGTATACAGATGTAGGCAAATTTGTACTTACACCGTTCATTTCTGCTTTGAAAGCTATGAACAAAATTGTTGAGCAGCCAGGTGCATCAGTTCACAGAGACTTTTTAAACGTTTGAAAGCGCTACAAAATCAACGTGATAGATGATCCATCCTATCAAGAAAGATTAAGAAAAACGGTCGTAGAATACTCCTCCGTACATATTTAACTGTTACATTACACATTTCAATACATTATTTGGTTCAAACTGTATCGTTCTTTTTATTATTCTTATAGCATTGTATAGTCATTATCAGTTATTTTTCAAATTTCATACTTATTTTTCCGTAATGATCAAATACATTACTAAATAAAAAAATAAAATAATAAAAAAAAAAAAAAAAAAAAAAAAAAAAACCCGAAAAAAAAAAACGGAACCGCTGTACCATCACGTCCACGTCGTGGTTCTGGGATAGGCTGATAGTGGTACAAGAGTAGGAATTACGTGAAAAAAATTACTAACTTTCATATTTCTCTAAAACATGTCGTCAAAAATAAGTAAAAAAATCTGCCCGCTTCGCGGGCACATTCTCATGGCGCACTTCGCGCGCGGCTCGCTTCGCTCGCAAGTTTGAGCGCGCCTAGGGCGCGCGACTGTTGGATCTCGCGCTTCGCGCTCGATCATATATTTATCTCGCGCTTCGCGCTCGATTATGTATTCACCTCGCGCTACGCGCTTGGGCGTATTTGCATCGCGCTTTACGCTAGGCTCCTCTAGATTTTTGAACTTCGTGTTCGACTTCGATGAAAAGAAAAAGTTTGTTTGCAAATATTATAAAATTATCAAAACCTCTACATACTAAGTGATTGTTAAATTTGCTTTTATTTTAGACTGAAAAGGAACTTTATTTACTCAAGGTTCTATCGACCTTAAGGAACACATTCTCATCCAGACACATAGCGCTTCGCGCTCGATATTTGATTTGAAAATCATTTGAACCGTATGATAGAAACAAAAAAGTTGGAGCGCACTTACGGCGTGCGATTTGGTAAATACACTGAGCGCGCACTTTGTGCTTCGTGTTATATGTTCTTCATATACAAATTACTAAATTTGTATTTGATTTCAAATGAAAAGTAATGATATAATTCAGGCGACAAATTTTATTAGTTAACATTTTATTTTAGCTTGTGCCGTTTATCAAAAAAGTTAATTTTTTCATTTTGAATATATTCTTACCACAAAAATTGATTACGGGTGTGTAAGTCTTTTCTGAATGCACAATTTTTGTTCATTTATATGTTTTCGTACCTTGCATTGTTTTTTCAAAACTTTGATTTTTTTTACTGTCAATGTTATTTTCACGAATAAAACAAAAACCACGCATCCTATCGAAACATGAGTCACAATAAATTTGTACCTCTTCCATGGATGAACAAATTTTGTTTCGGTCATTTTTTCGTAGCTGGTAATATTCGTCTGAAAATTTGATTTTTCTATTTTCAATGCTGTTTTTTACGAATAAAACAAAAACTACGCGTCATATCAAGAAGTGAATGATAAGAAATTTGTAGATCTTTTTTAGGTGCACAATTTTGGTGAGATGACCTTTTCTGGTATCTTGCATAGTTTTACAGCAAAATGGCTTTTTTGATTTTTCATTAATTTTTTGTGCGATCAAAATTTGAATTTTTTATTTTTCGAAAAATTCAAAAAGTTGTCATGAAAATATTATAGGGTGTTTAGGAATCAACGTTTTTCTCCTCTTGACTTTTTTTCATATCGTGCGTTTTTCGGCTTAAAATGATCATTTTCGCTTGTTTTTTGGAATTTTGAAAATGCTATAACTCCAGTAATTTTTTTTTTATCACGAAAAGTCATAAGAATATTTTGTTCGTCATTTCGCGTACTACTAATAACCGTACATAGAATTTTCAAATCTTCCAAAAAAGTGGTCTCAAAAATTTTCAAAATGTGCTCACTTTTTGGATTTTCATCCAAAATAGCTGGTTAACGAACTCGTTCTCTATTTTTCGGCCATAAAAAAGTGTGCCAAAGCTCAATCAAATCTGATCATTTTTTCGAAAGTTATCGTGGCTACAGACAGACAGACAGACAGACAGACAGAGTACAGACTACAGACAGACAGACACCTTCGTAAAAATCGTTTTTTCTGACTCAGGAGGTCTCAAAACGTGGACATTTGATGAAAACCGACTATGTCAAATTTTACATAAAACCAATACCTTCTCATTAGAATGAGAATGTAAAAAAGTAATTGTTGAATCAAACCGCAAAACGATCAGCTAGGATTTCATTCGAAACGGATTTTGAAACTACGAAATAGCTGGAATAAGATGCCGCTCGTGCAGAACTCGCCATATGTATTACCGATTACCGACTAGGGCCTGATCCTATGTGTACTATCTGGTCCCGATAGGAAGAATTCTGTGGCCCTGACTCGTACCAGACCGGGCTATGTACTGTGACGTCACATAGCCGCTTCGCAGCGCCATCTTAACCCTCAAACGGCACACTTTAACCCAGCATACGTAAACGGCACACTAGTGCGAATTGGGATTTTGTGATTTCAGCTGAATATTTTAAGATCAAAATAAAGTTCAAAATATGCGTATAAATATATGATTTTGGGGTAAAATTTCTCGCCCCATCCGTTTGGGAAGCTTAAATTTATTGAAAATTATATGAACTCATAACAAAATTGTTATTAAAAAAAGGTGTTCTTGAAAAATAGACATTTTCCACAAAAAAATATAATTTTTTCCAAATTAAAGGTATTGAAACGAAAGTAACCCGATTCTTTATCTACATACATGCTCTTTCATAAAAAAAATATGTCAATCCGATAAAATTATATTAAGTATTTTTCCCGATGTGTCAGATTTTCGGTATTTTCGTATGAAGTATATCACGAGTGCAGAACAGCACACATTGTTATTTTTGTAGTATGCAAGCATATTTTTGCAAAAATAGTGTTTTTCATGTCAAATTTTGAAAATATTAATTTTATAATGACTTTGTGAAGCTCTCCATGCGGCTGATTGGTAAAAAGATTGATCAGTGAACTGTGTCAGGGCGGTGATGTGCGATGTGAGGGTGCGTTAGGAAAGAGTAAAAGTACATAGAATATTTAGAGAAAAGAACGAAAGTTTTATTACTTATGTTTTAGAAAAAATTGACATTATTTTATTGTGAAACTATTACTCTTATGACAAACATCATTGAACATTATTCATTAAAACCAATGCAGTCAACGCAGACAGAAGCTCTGTGATCGACGCACATTGTCTTCAGTTCCACTGTTCATGCCTGTAGAACAGTCCTACAAGTTCGCAAATTGTAACGACGTCCTTACTCCGCCATTCTTAATATAAAAAAAAGATTGTTGAAAAAATATTATCATATCAATTTAGAGTCTAACATTAGTGAGTAATTGTAAAATTTGTGCTTTTCATGCAATATTTTTACTGGTATATGAAATGTTATTTATTATTGTTTATAATATTTCTTTTTATTTATATACATAGTTATGAACAAATTAACTTACCTTTTTATGGAAGATCTTGTTTCAGGCACAGAAACACCGTTTTACAATTTTTCATAAAACACGACTTGGCACCTTCTAACGGCACACTAGTGCGAATTTGCACCACTTAAAACTTTTACAGTGACTTACTCGGCTGATCGCAGGCGGATGAATATCTGTTTACGCGTCGTGTATTTGGGGGTGTATGGACATATTTAACGTAGTGGGGAGAGACCTTGAAAATAGTTCTAGAAAGAATATCAGCGCTTTGAAATTTTTGCTGGTGTGAATTCGCACAGGTGTGCCATATATGCGCTAGATGTGATCACAAACATAACCTTAATTTTCGTTTTCCTTCGTGCTGTTGTGTTGCAAATGTGCTGGGAGTGTTCGACCGTATAATATATTCTTAACACATTAATAATAAATGCCAAAATTAAGAAGCACACCGCGAGTTCGCAAACATCGTGCTATCAGCAAAATTCCGTATTTACGTGATGAAAACGAAATCAACGAAGGTAAGTCTTTTATGGTATTAAATTTTTAATGGTATTATTAAATTTTATGGTATATTTAATTGTATTGTACTGGATTCAAGTTCTAACCTGAACATTCGATTTCCTCATTTTAGTCAAAAAAACTTATTATTTGATATGTTTTCGCTCGGTAGCGCTTTTTTGTATGACAAATAGTTGCAATTTTGAAGTTATATTTCGAATTCTACGTTTAAAGTTATGGAATGCAAAAGACTGGGACGGTAATCGGAAACAAAGGTCAAAGTAACCATTTTTCATTATTTTTAAGGTGTATTCAAAATAAAGCTCAATTCTATTAATTTGGCTTTTTATTTAATATTGTGTTATAATTATTTTAAATGATTTTAATTCCTAATAAAAAAGTCAATAATGTGGCTAGACTCGGGTAATTAATAGGGGCCAGACCGGGGGCAGATCGGGCGTTTGATCGGGCCCCTAGACATGGCTCCACTGTGGCTACGTGTTTCATGATGAGTCTGGCCCTGACTCGATTTCCACATCAGGGCCCGATGTGAACGAGTCTGGGCCCGGTCGGGGCCGTTTCATTAGGCATTTTCATGAAACTTCTTTTTGATTGTGGATAGGCGTGTGAAGTACTCTCTAAATCCGAATTAGTAGAAATTTTACTAATTCAATTAGTAGGATTGCATCTGACTGTTAAATTAGTAATTTTATCACTTTCTACTAAATCAAATGGTAAGATTTAGGTTACTAAATGAATTAGTAAGGGTATTCTACTAATCTGCTTAGTAGTACCAACTTACTAATTCAATGAGTCGCAGCTGGTAGCAATGAATTGCTATTGGGGATTTAAACATGCTATGCGACACTGTCGGCTTCTACGCGAACTAACCAATATTGCCGTGGACAGCCGTGGATGACATACTAAATACACGTAAAACATCACGAAACACAGCAAAAACATAGCGTTTAAGTGTAATGATCGTCCAACTGAATAAATAAGTGCTGTAATAAGTAGCTCTGATGAGCAAAATACTTCCGAGCTGATAATTATCTGCTCCAATAATGGAATTTGCACATTAGTATCGAAAATCCACAAGTTTCGGAGGTTGTTGCGTCAGTGGTTGTACGTGACTCCAAAGAGAATAAAAACCTCAATTTAAGTTTCCATAGAGTGCCCACAGATTGGAAGTGTTAAAATAAAAAGGCGAAACTTATTTGGAAAAATTGAAGTTGTAGATAAACAAGTGTGTGGTTGAGAAATTTAAATGTGAAAGATTGTAACGTTAAGAATTTACTTGTCTGCTCCTTGCATTTTATTATTGCTTTGCATAGTTTAAAACGATTAGTGTATGAAAACATTTACGTTTTATCGAAAAGTAAGTGTTACATGTGCAATTTCCATCGTATACAGTGAAAAAACACATTTTATGTTAAAACTGTTTACCAATTCATTTAGTAGTAACATTACCAATTTCTTTAGTAGATACAGTTACTAATTCATTTAGTCAGTTATTCTTACTCATTGAATTAGTCGATTTTTACTAATTGCCAGTAAACGAATCGGCACTATTTGAATTAGTAGAAAACTACTATCAATTATTAGTTTTGTACTCATTCAAATTTAGAGAGTAAGCTGCTGCGGTATCGATATGCAAGCTATATTTTTCAAACACGAAATTTTTGAATAACGATTGCAATTTCACTAATGTAAATTTTAAAACAAGATACACCGATTCTCACAGAATTTCGAGTGACGCAAATTTAAGAAGTATACGTATATGCAAGTTTAATATAAGTATAATATTTGCTAGGAGTTCAATTCCAAAACGTGGGATATCCATATTTTCCATTAAAGTGATTTGTCATGTGGAAAATATACAGAAATTATTGAATATGATTACTCAATTAACGCGAAAAAAAATGTTACTGAAATTTCTCTGAATAGAATGTTATTAATCTTTTAAAGCATTTTGACCTACGGAAATTTTAGTTACTCGCTACGGTGAAACAGTGAACAATAAATTCTCAATTAGGCTATTAAAAAATGGCAAATTTGGAAATTTTCAGTTGTAAAAGAAAAATTGAGTAGAAAACTATTCTGACATCAAAATAATAATACACCTACCTGTGTGGAAAAATTTCGTGGCGCTGTACTGTTTCTGTCTAGTCCGCCTTGAGTCGACACTGACGCGCCACAGGCTGACTTTTCAGTGGCTAGACTGGGATGTAAAGCTCGGATCGACTAGTTTCTAGACAGATCGTCTATTTTGATAACAAATAATTAATAGTCAAATAATATAATTATTTTTTATTACATACATACATAGATTAGCAGTTCGAACTCGAAAGTTCATTGCCTCACTACCCGATTCGGGTAGTGTTTCTAGGTGGATATTTACTACCAATGTGGGCCCACCACACCCACGACGGGCCAACAGCACGCAGCTATTCCTGAACGGTTACCCATCCAAGTACTAACCGCGCCCAACAATGCTTAACTTCAGTGATCTTACGAGAACTGGTGTTTTCAGCGTGGTATCGCCGTTGGCATTTTTTATTACATTGAAGTCTAATATATAGATTTTGCAGTTAATTACAAATTTAAACAAAGTTTTTGTTCACAAAAAAATGAAAAAATGAGTTTCCGCAAATCTTGTACATACGACAGGGGTCGAACATTTGATGTAACTTCATATTATGTTGGTGTAACTTTGTCCTGTCGCCTTAACATTCTCAGCCATCTAAAAGTTAACATTTTTTTTTCTTTTTTTTTCGGAAATAAATTTCACTTCATCACAACGTAATATTTATTTCAATAAAATATGAGCAGTTTTTAAACATTAAAAGTGCTTGATGTGTGAATAAACCATTGAAAATAATAAAGTTTGTATGATTATACTTGCGATTAGGCTGGGAAATAATTATTGTTCATTATTTTTAATAATTAATACCTCAGTCTTAGTTATTACCCAGATAACAATGTGCTCACACCTTGCCCGCATGGTGTTTGCACGCGTGTCGACCGATCGGCACGATGTGAGGGCAAGAGTGCAGACATATGTGTCCTCATATGCGTCGCACGCGTGTCGGAACGTGCGTGCCAGCTTCGTGTTAGCATGCACGTGTTTTGAGTTATAATTATTGAAAACAAGATGTTAAAAATAACATAAGTAACAGAAAACATTGTATGACGTTTTTAAGAAGAGACTCTTGTGTTGAAAGTTGTTCTTTCACAACTGATGATGCAACAGGTGTTGATTCCAAAAGCGACATACACAAAATTATTCCTGCTACATCTTAAATAATGAATTAGCGAGAAATATATATTTATCTGAAAATATTTTTTTATTTCGAACAATTTAAATTATTCAAAACAGAGCGTTTATTCAACACCTTTGTTAAAAAACTAAGGGATTTTAAAGAACACTATACTTTTGAATCTTCTAGTTAATTACTTTCAATTGTTTTCCAAGTTGCATATTTTTAATCGTTCTACTTCTGAGATTTAAGAACTTAAATCTCAGAAGTAGAACGATTGAAAATGTGCACTTGAAAAACTTGTTTTCGATAATTTTAAATCTGAATATAGTAAATATATTAAAAAATAGTGAAGAAGATATATTGAATTTTTGTATTGCGAAGCATTTTAATAGAAACGTTGTGACAATCGCCAAGTGACGGTTGCCGATGCTTTGACGTTTCATTTTGAAAGGTCTGTGCACAAATGTGGGGGAAGTACAAAGCCTGAGGCGCGCTCAAACTTGCGAGCGAAGCGAGCTCTGTGCGACGAGAATGTGCCCGCGCAGCGGGCAGATTTTTTTGTTTTAGTTTTTCTTCTAGTTGTATATTTTTCTTTATTTTTATCATTTGACTACAAAATACTTATGGTGCATTTTCACGGAGCTAAAATTTTAGAGTTCAAACAATTATTTTTGAACAATTACAACTCTTGCCGATTTTGTTATTTGCCTCGAAATTTGTTTTTACCCCAAGCTAATTTTCCGAACCAAAACCCAAGAAAAAATCTTTATTTAATTTGAACAAAAATAACACAGCCACACAAAAAAAACTTTGTTTCGGATCTGGAGGTCAGACCATGTTTATAATAGGTTTTTGGGGTCGCTGAATCCGAATCCGAGGTCCAAAAACCCCC
>CAKNYM010047619.1:50480-69538 GCA_932195095.1 Andricus curvator
GGGGGTTTTTGGACCTCGGATTCGGATTCAGCGACCCCAAAAACCTAATAAACATGGTCTGACCTCCAGATCCGAAAAAAAAATTTTTTGTGTGGCTGTGTAATTATTCACTTTTATTTCGACTTTTTGTCTGTAAGATAAACTTGGAAAATAACAAAAATTTGATGCTTAAAGCGAATTTGGTCAGAGTTTTATTTTTACACAACTGCCATATTATGTTTTTAGTAATAATGCGCTTTTTGTGCCGCACTCTTCACCGCACGCTATATGCCGACATTTTGCCCTAAGTACCTGACGACCATGATAGACGCACGCTGTGCTGCATATCATGCAGACCGTGTGCGGGCACTATGCGGGATTACTTATTATCCTCAGAACGTGCTGTCACTGTGCTTGCATTGTTGCCGACACATCGTGCTTGCACGCCATGCGCCCATGTGCGTCCGCATGCATTGTTATCGGGGTATTTACGCATTCAATAAATAATTTAAATAAATTAAATGAATCATTAATGTTAAAATTTGATTTTCTCGAATATTATAATTATAATACATAGCATTATACGTAGATACATATTATAATTATTATAAATTTAATATAAATTTGTTATAACTTCCCTATGTAAAATACAAATGAAAAAAAACGTTTTTAAACATTCTTTAACAAAATTGTTGTTAAGAATACATTTATTTATTATTTGGGCATTCATGCAATGTACTGTACTTCACTATTTTGTTGAAAATAATTTTTTTTGTTTGAAAATAATTTTTTCAACGACAAATTTAACTATTCTATTTTTTGTTGAAAATTTGTCGTTTTTAGTTGAAAATTCAAGTATCTGCTTGAAAATCCATGTATTTTGTTGAAAATTCATCTTTTTTCTTTAAAATTCAACAGTTTGTTTGTAATTTTTTTTCTGTTGGCTGAAAAGTATTTCTTAGTTGAAAATAGAACTGTTTTTGATTGAATATAAAAATCTTCTTTGATTGGAAATTAAACTCCTTTGATAAAAATTAACTTTTTGGTTGAAGATCATCATTTTTAAAGAAAATTGATCTATTTGGTTGAAAAAAGAGCTATTTCGTTGAAAATTTGTTTTTTCTTTGGTTTAGAATTAATTTTTTTTACTAAAAATTTAACTATTTCAGTTGAAACTTCAACTATTTTATTGAATTTTTTTTTTAATTGGTTGAACATTATTATTTTTTTTCAACTAAAAATGTAACTATTTCAGTTGAATAATCCATCATTTTAGTTAAAAATTCATCTCTTTGGTTGAAAATTATTTTTTTTAAATAAAAATTTAACTATTCAACTTTTGACTAAGGAATTATTTTTTGAGTAGAAAATTCCTATTTATTGGTAAAAATTACATTTTTGGTTGAAAATTCATTTTTTGTTGTTGAAAAGTCAATTATTCTAATTAAAGATTATTCATTGTAATATTAATTTAGTGAAGGCCTTTTCCAGAACCAGAAACCAGAACATTATTCATTGTGGTTGAAAATATATCTTTTTGGTTTTAAAATTCAAATATTTCATTTGAACATTTATCAGTTAAGTTTAAAATCAATCACTTCGTTTGAAAATGTAACTTTTTTTTTTTAATTCTCCTTTTTTGGTAGAAATTCTTCTTCTTGGTTGAAAATTTATCTTTTTTGTTGAAAATTAAACTATTCCAGTTGAAGGTTCATCATTTTACTTGAAAAAAAATTTTGTATGGAAAATTAATTTTTTGAACTGAAAATTCAACTATTCCATTTTTGGTTGAAAATTGATATTTTTTAATCCGAAATTCAACTATTGGGTTAAAAGTAAATAGTTTTTAGTTGAAAATTCAACTATTTGATTGAGAATTTATGTATTTTGTAAAAAAAATAGTATTTTTTGGTAGAAAATTAATCTTTTTGGTTGAAAATTCATATATTTGGTTACAAATTCATATATCTTGGCTGAAAATTGATATTTTTGGTTAAAAATTCAATTATTCTAGTTAAAGATTCATTATTTTAGTTGAAAATTCATCTTCTTGCTTCAAAATTCAACTATTCTAGTTGAAGTTTCATAATTTCTTACTGTCATGGCGATCGGACATGGACGTGTAAATTTGCCGCTCTTCAGTTTTTTGTATTTATATCAGTTTTAAAGTGTTTAATTACATAAAAATTTGTATTTCGTGAAAGTGCCGGTGAGTTGTTCTATAGAGCATTGTGACTTTGTTTCAACTCACTTAATAGTTTCTTGTTTTGGCACTTTTGTTTATACTTAACTGTAACGGTTTTCTTTCCTGCAGAACTATGGGTGCATGTTCGGAGTGTAAAATAGTTATATCCAGACGGGGATCAGAAGTTCTCGCTTGTGTTAAGTGTGGCATTCTAGTGCATTTGTCCTGTGCTAATTACGGAATCTCAAAAAAATCTTTTGAAAAACTTAAAAAGGGTCAAATGGACTATTTCTGCAAGGTATGTTCTCCATTGTCCACTAGTGCCACCTCTGCAGCAGTGTCTGGCAATTCAACTGCGAACCCTGGGACCTCTACTCTGCAGGATGTTGACGGTACATGTATTGTACCTCCCACTCCCTCCCCCGTTGCTGCCTCGGAAAATGCTGGTACTCTACCCTCTGGCCACGCCGAACTCTTGTGCAAAGTGGTATCTGACGGCCAAAGCGAAGCGCTTACGCAGTCACGTGAGATTTTGACGAGATTCAGCGAATTTGAAACACTTCAACTAGAATTTAATTTCCAACTTAATTCCACCCTTTCAGAAATTAAGAATGAACTTTTAAACAACTCTAGGCGTATCGACTCGTTGGAAAACGGCTCCAAAGTGCAAAATGAGGAAATTGAACTTATCAAGAAGGAAGATAAAGATTTGAAAGCCAAAGTGGTGACTCTTGAGCACGTGCTCAATGTAAATGAGCAAGCGGCTCTGAATACGACGCTGGAAATTCGTGGTCTCCCCATGAAGCCTAACGAAGACCTCATGGCCTCCATGGAATCTGTCGCCAGGGCTCTAGATGTAAATATTCGTAAGGATGACGTTGTCAAACTATATCGAATTATAAAAGCACCTTCATTGAGTAATTCCTCCACCAACCCAATCATTGTAGCCAAATTTGGCAGACAAGATCTACGTGATGAACTTCTTGCAAGACGTAAGGTTAAGAGAAACTTCTCTACTTTGAATATGTGATGGACGGACAACGAAAAGCGTTTTATTTACCTTCGTGAGGAATCAACACCACTGAATAGAAAGATTTATGACATTGCTCTCCGCCTTCGTAGAGAAAAAAAATCAAATACTTGTGGATTGCTGGCCGAAAAATGTTCTGCCGTAAGGAGGATAGCTCGCCAAGAAGACACCTGTCGAACACCCAATCTGTTGAAGGACTAAAATAGCAACTACTCTCTAATTCCATTCTGTATTTGATAATATTTTCTAGTCGATCATTAGCACTACTCTATCATTTATGCTACTTCTACATATTTTCATGTTTTATATATTGCTGCATGCTGGCCATTCTGGATACTGTGCCTTCTGAAGTTAAATATCAACAATTTTGTATTTTTTTACTGTGCTAATTCAGCCTTGCACTGCCTCTACAAATTTGCCTTTCTTATACTATTTTTATACATCACGAGCTTTATAATGCTTATTGCTTTTCTAACTTTTAATTCTTTTTATGCCTTATTCCCTGTTTTCAAATGTAATCAAGTGAACTGGATTTTGTTGGTTATTACTCTCTGTTACTTTAGTTTCACGGAAAGGTATTTTCAACTCATTTACGTATTTCAGACACTTCTATATTTAACTATACTTGAACTTTATCTATCACTCTCATAATGGGAACTTTAAATAGTTGTCACGTTAACGCAGTCTTTATCTGCCCATTACCTTGAATTTAAACATCACTTTATGTCCTGCTGCTATCATATCATAGCCGTATCCGAGACCTGGCTCACGTCTAACCTTTCTTCGAGCCTCGTAGCACTTGATCATTACACACTTTCCCGCAGAGACAGAGATGAAAGAAGAGGGGGTGGGGTCTGTCTCTATATTCATGACAGCTTAAAGGGTATACAGGTGGGAGTGGGTCCTCTTGCCAATTACCCTACTGCTGAGTACCTTTTTATCAAGGTATCGTCGCCGCAGGACAGTGTGTTGGTGGGTGTAATTTACAAACCTCCTAACGCTTCTTACGACAGAGAACTTGAAGCTGATATTTTTGACCTTCTACCAAATTGTAATAACATCGTACTCACCTCTCAAACCATTATCTTATCAGTATCCAATACCAGTTCTCCTTTAGTCCCTCCTCTAGTGTGACTCCTCTACCGATACGCAATCCTTAATATATAAATGAAACTGAATTTCTTGAACAACTCTCTACTTATGACTGGAATAGCATTTTTACTGAAAAGGATGTAAATAGAAAGGTGATTTGTCTGACTACAGTTTTATCTTCAGCGTTTGATAATTTTGCGCCTCCCCATACCCTTAAAGCAAAGAAGGCCACTCCTTGGATCACTTCTTATATCAAAGATTTAATAAAAGAAAGAGAGAAAAAACGTAGATTGGCTAAAAGAATAAAAAATAGTATTATTCAAGCCGAATTTTGTAAATTGAGAAACTTAGTCCAAACCAAAATCCGGGATTCATACAATCAATATAATTACAATTCTATCAAAAATAGGAATAGAAATGAAAACATCTGGCTTCTCTTAAGACAGCTTGGACTTATTCCTTCTAAACACTTGGCTCCTGATAACAATTTCTCCCCTGCAGACCTTTTGACAGCTTTTACAAGAAATCCACACTCCTTGCAAGCAGCACTCCTTCCCCGTCCTCAGTTCCCTCTACTTTTGATGATACGAAATTATTCTTTTCTGACATATCGCAAGAGACCCTTATTAAAAAACTCTTCGAGGTAAAATCAAATGCTCAAGGATCTGATGGTATTTCAATTAAAATGATTCGCCTTGCTTTACCAGTCATTGGCCCTATTCTCTTGCACATCTACAATGCATCTCTGCAGGTGGGAATATGTTCTGATGCCTGGAAAGAGGCTATTATTCGCCCTGTTCCTAAAATATCTAACCCTACCTCTCCCAAAGACTTCCGTCCTATATCTACATATCTTATGTGCGTTGTCTAAAACTCTAAACCTTTCGAACGTATTGCCCATCAGCAACTTACTGCACACTTTGAAACAAACAATTTAATGGATCCAATGCAATCTGGATTCCGTACAAGGCATATTACACTTACAGCTTCACTTAAAGTAACTTCTGACCTTAAACTTGCAATTGATAGAAGGCAAATAACGGTTGTTGTCCTTTTGACGTTTCTAAAGCGTTTGATACAGTTAACCATAATCTACTATTGACTAGGCTCGAATCGCTTTACCTGTCGAATATGGTTGTTAAATGGTTTGAATCTTATCTTAGTAATCTTTCTGGAAGAGTACAAATTAGCAATGGCGAGCGTTCTGATTGGGGGGAGGTTAAGAGAGTGGTGTCCCTCAGGGATCCACGCTTGCACCCACTTTATTTAATAATTATACGTCTGAACTTGGTAGCGAACTTCGTCATTGCAACTATCACAAATATGCCGACGACTTTAAGCTTTACCTTTCCGGGCCTATTGCCAATCTTAAGAGCTTATTTCAAAAGGTACAGGCGGATATTGATCTAGTGGTGCAGTAGGCCTTGACAAGTGGCCTCACTCTTATAACCTACTAAAACTATGGCTATAATCATAGGACCTTCTTCCTCTCCATCACTTCAAACAATTGCAACCCTACCTCCTCTCTTGATCGATGGACGTCTTATCCCCTTTATGTAATCTGTGAAAGATTTAGGCTATATTCTTAATCGCTCTCTTACTTGGAATGAACAAGTTGCGGATATTTCAAGGAAAACCTTTAGAGTCCTCCAACAACTTAACAGGAATAAAGAATCACTTCCTACTTCAACGCGTATCCTCCTAGTTAAAAGCCTCATCCTTCCTTTCTTTGACTACGGTTGTGTGGTATATGACGATATTACTGATGAGCTGAATTTTAAGCTTGAGCGTACGCTTAATGCTTGCATTCGGTTCATCTATAACATCCTCAAAAGTCAACATATTACTCAGTATAGAGAAAGAGCAGGACTTCTTAACGTCTCCAAAAGAAGACAACTTTTTATGGGTAATTTGCTTTATAGCCTATTCAGTAACTCCGCACTGTCTTCTTAATCTCTCCCATTATATTGACAAAGATCAACCAACACATTCCAAACTCCGTGAAAGGAAAACAGTACTAAAAATTCAGCCACACCGCACGTGTAAAATGCAAAGGTCTTTTGTGATTCATGGTGCTCGCCTTTGGAGCAAAATAACTATAAGCATTAGAAATGCACCTTCACAATTTCACTTTAGAAAACTCCTTTTTGGTTACTTATCTAACACATCAAATCCTACCCTCGAAATCACACACTGGTAACACTTCAATCGATCCTTAATTACAAATATATGAGTGTGTGTATGAATGCGTATTTACTTTTAAGTATGTATATTTGCGTATGTATATTTAATATTTATAGTATCCTTCTGTTGATAGCCCACATCTAATTATGTGTATTATAGTTTATTTCGTTACTCTTGTTAAATACCTATTTTTGATTTCAATCGTCAAATCGATCGCCGTCACATTTTAATTATAATATGTATCACCTGTTCCTTATAGGGCTATTTAGCCCTAGGAACTTTTCATAAATAAATAACAAAAAAAATTTTAGTTGAAAATTCATCACTTTGTTTGAAAATGTACGTGTTAAAAATTCAATGATTTGTTTGAAAATTTATCTTTTTAGTAGAAAATAAACATTTTTGGTTAAAAATTCCACTATTGGGTTAAAAATTCATCTATTTTGTTGAAAATGCAATATATTTACTTGAGAAGTTAGGAATTTGAAGCGGTTTAAATTGAGTTTAATATTGTATAGACATTAATTTGACCTAAATATGTACTGAATTTTAAGTATTGGAAGATAAAATTAAATTTTGTTTGAATTATTATTCAAATTCATGGACTTTAGGGACAAATTCAAGAAATGATTAATTACGTTTTTAGTATTATTTAATTATTTGACGAATCGAGGGTGCTAATATACTTAAGATTATCTTGTAATATAAATTTATAATAAACTCGCGAAACTGTATACATATTCCGAGTCGATTGCTTTAAAAAATGCGGAATATTTGAATAGCTCCGTATACTATTAAAAATTATACCTGGAAAAAACCTGGAATTATCAGGGCATTTTTTTCCAGGATTTGAGTAGACACGCTGGTAAACAATGCATAAAAATCGACTATTTCAATATACTTTTTTTTACGTTTTTTGCAAAAAGTAACAGGCATACCAAAAATTGCAGAACACAAAAATGGTTTATTTGGATAAAACCTAATAGCTTCAAAAACAAATTTGTTTCAATTTCGATAATTTTAGGAGACAACTTTCAGAAAAAACGCATGATACAGAAAAGTGCTGAGAGAGTTGTTCAAAAAGGTTTTGAGGGGTATCAATTTGCTTTTCGAATATTTGGCATTTCGTCCCGTCATTATGAGACGAGATTATATGAGAAAAGTGAGATTGATTGATCAAAGTTACCCAACTTTTGAAGGTTAATTCCTGGGCTTGTGATAATTATTTCAAAAGTTAAAAAATTAATAGTCGTAGATTCTTCACGAAAAAACCATGTATATAAAAGAATTGAAGCAAACGAAAAGCAAAGATTAATTAATATAAGAAATAAGAGATGAAAGACGAAATATGAAGAAAAATGTTTGAAGATCAACTAGGATTGCAAATATTAACCGCTTTTTTCTATCTTTTTTTTTTATTTTCTCGTAATAATATAACGGAGGTCATGCAGCCTATCAAAATTCGATTTAATAATATTGTATGAAATTTTAATTTTTCTTTACTGGATCTAATCTTTGAACAATGGGAAGATTGCGCCAGGCCAGAATCCGTCCATTCGCTAGAAATGGGGGTCCGGCGAAGAAAACAACAGCCCGCGAGACCTTCCCATTGTTACTAGATTGGAGTCGATTGAGAAAAATCAAAATTTGGTAAAATATTGATTAATCGAACTTTAATAGGCTGCATTACCTTCGTTATATTATTACAAGGATATCAAAAAAAGATAGAAAAAAATCGGTTAATACTTGCAATCCCAGTTATCTTGAAGCATTTGGCTTACTCACTCACTCCCCGTGTGGAAAAATTTCGTGGCAGTCTTGAATCATGCTAAAGCCAGTACAGTTTTTCTCAAGCCGGTCTATTCACGCAATACTAGCCTGGCGCTTCACTGGTGCTGTCTAGTTTTGCTACGTGTTTAATTCAAAACTTTCTGCTGTCTAGTCCCAGTCTTGGCGCTATCTAGGAGTTCGTTGCGAATTTGAATATATAAAGATTGTCCAGATTTTAGCTAGTTTCTAGATAGAATCACGGTTTGGACTTAAACAAAAATTACAGAGGTGAATTCAGAAAATAATCACTTTTTAATAAAAGATTTAGAAAATTACAATACACAATCGCACAAATGCTTAAGTAATAATTAATTGTACACCAATACATATTTAGCATAGTAAACAATAATGGTTGAAGGTGATCGAAATCTTAATACAAGAACTGTATTCCTTAGAACGATTTTTTTAAGAATGTTTGAAAACATTTGTTTTCAATTGAATTATGTAGTCAATTTATAATAAATTTATATTGAATTTCTAATAATTATAATATGTATAATGCTATGTATAATATTGATGATATTCCAGAAAATCAAATTTGAACATAAATGATTTATTCAATTTATTTTAATTATCCATCGCCCGTGTGGAAAAATTTCGTGGCAGTCTTGAATCATGCTAAAGCCAGTACAGTTTTTCTCAAGTCTGTCTATTCACGCAATAATAGCCTGGTGCTACACTGGCGCTGTCTAGTTTTGCTAAGTGTTTGATTCAAACCTTTCTACTGTCTAGTCCCAGTCTTGGCGCTATCTAGGAGTTCGTTACACAAATGCTCAAGCAATAATGAATTGTAGACTATTACATATTTAAGATAGTAAACAATAATTGTTGAAGGTGATCGAAATCTTAATACAAGAACTGTGTTGTTAAGAACGATTTTTTTTTTAAATGTTCAAAAACATTTTGTTTCAATTGAATTATATAGTAAAGTCATAATAAATTGATATTGAATTTATAATAATTAAAATATGTATCTTGCTATGTATAATATTTATGATATTCCAGAAAATCAAATATTAATATAAATGATTTAATTTATTTTAATTGTTTATTGATAGCGTGAATGATAATTGAGCCTAACGAATTAATTATTTGGAATAACAAACAATCATTATTTCGTTGCCTAATCGCAAGTAAAATCATACAAACTTTATTTTTTCCAATGATTTATTCACACATCAAGCACTTTTAATGTTTAAAAATTGTTCATGTTTTCTTGAAATAAATATTAGGTTGTAATGAATTGAACTTCATATCCGACAAAAACGAAAAGAAAATTAACTTTTAGATAGCCGAGGTGTTAAGGCGACGGGACAAAGTTACAACAATATAATAAGGAAGTTACATCAGAAGTTCGACACCCGGCGTATGTACAAGAGATTTTCGGAAACTCATTTCTTCATTTTTTTGTGTACAAAAACTTTTTTTATATTTTTAATTAACTGCAAAATCTATATATCGGACTTTTATGGCATAACAAATAATTATATTATTTAATTATTAATTATTTTTTATCAAAATAGCCGATCTGTCTAGAAACTAGTCGATCCGAGCGTTACATCCCAGTCTAGCCACTGGACAGTCAGCCTGTGGCGCGCCAGTGTCGACTCAAGGCGGACTAGATAGAATCAGTACAGCGCCACGAAATTTTCCCACACGGGTGATTGCGTAAATAATAATTAAGCCTAACGTATTAATTATTTGAAATAATAAACAATCGTTATTTTGTAGTCTAACCGCAAGAAAAGCATACAAACTTTATTTTTTTCAATGATTTATTCACACATCAAGCACTTTTAATGTTTAAAAATTGTTCATGTTCTATTCAAATAAATATTGGGATGTGATGAATTGAAATTCATATCCGACAAAAATGAAAAAAAATGTAACTTTTAGATAGCCGAGGTGTTAAGGCGACGGGACAAAGTTACAACAATATAATAGGAAGTTGCATCAGAAGTTCAACACCCGGCGTATGTACAAGAGATTTGCGGAAACTCATTTCTTCTTTTTTTTTGTACAAAAACTTTTTTTATATTTTTAATTAACTGCAAAATCTATATATTGGACTTTTATGGCATACAAAATAATTATATTATTTAATTATTAATTATTTTTTACCAAAATAGCCGATCTGTCTAGAAACTAGTCGATCCGAGCGTTACATCCCAGTCTAGCCACTGGACAGTCAGCCTGTGGAGTGCCAGTGTCGACTCAAGGCGGACTGGACAGAAACAGTGCAGCGCCACGAAATTTTTCCACACGGGTCTCTTTGGTTTTCGTTGGTGCTCGAAGGAGAAAAGAGTAAGTAGAGGATTCTTCCGCCAGGCCTGCATACATTTTCTTTGGGGTCTTGAAATGTAACTACTAGTCTGAAAATATTATTTTTGAATTTGAATAAGAAAGGAAAATGAGTTTAACCACAAGATTATTATCAATATCGTTTACAACTAATTAACTTCATTAACTGAGCTGCATTTTTTTCTATCATAATTTCCACATGTAAGTTTTTATTGCTTACATTCAGGCATTTTTCATGAAGAAAAAGATCAGTATCAAACGCGTAACGGAGATAAAGGGAGAAAGCCGTTACACAGGGTAGGTCTAGGAATGGAAGTGCCCACAGTTGCCCACATGAGACAAGCACATACCGGTGTTAAAACTGTACACATATAATATACCGGCATGGATATTCCATACCTAGGAATGAAAGGATGGATATCGCGATTATCGATAAACATCGCCACTGTCCCATTCTTGGTATAACCAATATGGCGTGAAAAGGACTGTCGTATCTCCCTTTCTCTCCGTCTATCTTTCTCGTCCGACGCCATCCTCTTCGTCCAGCCTGACTGTGTTTTGACAGTTGCTGCTCTGACACCTCTGACACATTCATTAGATAGTGACTCTCAACCCGAACGGGCAAACTGAACATTTTTTCTTTTTGCGAAGAACGTAAATTGTATTTATACAGATCCTATACTTCTGCCAATAGGCTGGCAATTTAGTAAAATCTGACTGATCACTTCAATCAATTTTTCTCAATGATAAGTTGATTCATTTTCATTTTGACTTATTTATTTTCGACTGAATAAATCATTTATTTTTAATGATTTATCTGACAGATTTTACTGTGGGAATCAGTCAGTTGAACTGGTAAAATCAGTACGTTTCATGCTATATCAAGTAATGAAAAATCAACTGATTTAAATAGTAATATACATTAAATGAATTATTGAACTACACTGAAAAATTTAGTTTAACATTTTGAGTAATACATTTTCAGGTGAGAAGGTGGTAAATAAAAGTTGATGGACCCTAGAATTGAGAACCGTTCGTGGATGCCCCAGCTGTTCGGATTTAGATGTTTAGGATAATGCGCTGTGCCCTGGCCTTACAAAAAAATAATGTAGTCCACTTTGAATGGCAGAGACTCGGAATGAGAGTGATAGAGGGATCCGAAAGAAGAATAAGACGCAAGGAAAAGGAGCTCAGACATAGGTGGCTCGAGAAAAAGTATGATTATGAAATAAGACACAAGAACATAACTGATTGGCTCAAATAGTTGGTAAATTACTCTAAATAAAAAGTACAATAAGAGATAATAGGTATAAGAGAAAATAAGCAACGTGATAAAATAGGCTAACTGTATAATTGCAGTCAAGAAAATATTGCCACAAAATAACTGCATATCCATAAGAATTGCAACACTCAAAAGGATGAACATCTGACGTAACACACGTGGAGTGACAGAGGGTCCTCAATAGGAGTAGAAAAAGCAAAGGCGCAAAGCGAGTAGCGCGAGAGTAACCATTTCTCTAGTCTAGTGGTTATTTGTAGACATATTCGACATTCCCGACAATGCGGCGAAAAGCATAATGGGCCTGAGCAGGACCCCACTGTGGTACGCCTTAGTAAGATTATGGTGGCCACAGGTATTTGTTGTACATCTCAGGCCGTCAGTGGGGAGCCATGGAGAGGTGTGAAACTGTTGGTAAGTCTCCCAAGGATCTTTTTAAAATCGGTTCAAGCCATTGTTGTGGTAAGAAGTTTTGTATTTTCAGGCTTTTTTCATCACCTTTCCCCCTTGCCCGACGCCTTTTTCTAGCTCGTGGCTCACCTTCGCCTTCTTCCGGTATAGTGGTATCGGATCATGGGCTCTTAGGTGCTTAAGGGGCGAGGCGAATTTAAGCGAGGGCCGTGAATGGTGCCTTCGACGAAACAGATATATTAGTGCAGTAGATAGATTGAAAGGAGACGGCAGAAAACATTTCAAGCTATATTCCAAATATTTTACGACGATGCCGAGTCAAACCAAGTGAGGAGACAACATTTTGTGACACTGTGAGATCGATTTTTTTAGACATTCATTATATTTACTGAAAATTAGGGTAAGTGCGCCAAATTTTGCCCCACCTCCCTCACATTTGTCATTGTAAATAGAGTAAACAATTTTTTGATACGCTGCACTTGCAAAATGTAAATATATAATATCAATAAACTAAATCGAACATTGTCGTGGAATATTGTCTCGTCGTAAAAAATCTCGTCCTTCCGATTTTCTATTACGGTTTTTTGGTGTATGATGGCATTATTGATGACCTCAATTTCAAACCCAAGAGAAGGCTAGCGTACGAGTATCACATGCTATTTTTTGCAGCAACCATTCGATAAAATTATTTAGCCATTTTTTACACAATTTTGCCAAATTTCTGATCCCGTATGGTGGTTTTAGCTAAATTTGTGTATAATTGTTTTAAACGAATATTTAAGAATATTTTTGTTTTACCGGTATGCAACGTTACTTATCGCTAAAGTGCGCAAGAGCGTATATTGCGTATAGATTCGCAAAATATATGTAATTGAAAGTTCGCATGCGCAAATATTATTCTTGCACAATCTGTCGTATTGAAGAACTTTGCACAATATTTTGAGGCATGGAAGCAATCCTTTGGGGGTGGGTGTTGCAAAAACCCTGTAAGATTTACTCTGCCACCCAGTCAAGCGACCACCTCACAGTGGTCCAAAGCAGGAATTTACTATTAAAAAAAGTCTACTGTTTCCAGTTTTTATCCGACGTACAATTTTGTTAAATTACAGTTAAATAAATTTTTAGAAGATCTGTGAGACGCGATTTTTGAATTTAGCATCATTTATATTTATTTATTTAACGCAATGTGTGGTAAAAAGGGCAATTTTGCACTATTTTTCTTTTCAGGATCGATTGTCAAATATCACAAAACGTCTTAAATCCATGCGGGCGCACTCCCAGGATACGAATAATTTGCATAATAATAATCAACTTCAATATTATACATAAATTAAGTCAACACATAAGCAACGGAGTGGTTCGATGAACGAACAAATTTTGTCGTGACTAAAATTGCTATATTTTATCTCCAGCTCAACATTAAATGGTAAACATGTATGCAATAAATAAAATTATTATTGTTATAAACAATTGTAATAAAAAATTGATAGATTCTCAGTTTTCTGCAAATTGTACTCTTTTTCAGTTCCATGCTTCATATGCTCATAAAGGTTGCAAATTCTCATTATCAATTCTCCAAATATGATAACAATTATTTTTATAAACAAATTGGATAAATAAAAGCAAAATTCTGTCATTTTCGCGCAGAATATTTTGTTTTTCCACGCAAGTTTGCCTCTAAATGAGTTAACGGAGAAGACCACCCTTATGAAAAATAAGTATTGGTCACTATAGGATCCAGTACCTTTTTCGCCAAAAAGTATTAGTTTTCCAATACTTATTCGCGAAGAAAGTATTAGATCCAATACTTACCGATACTTCTTTTTCATAAGGCAACTACATGAAATTGATGAGTATTATAAATGATCATTTTTTATAAAATTGGATGAGCAAAAGAAAAATTTTGTAATTTAATCGCAGAATCTTTGGTTTTTCCACGCGAGTCTTCCTCTGAATGAATTAATGGAGAAGCCCAACTACATGAAATTGACAGGCGCGGATCTACAATGGTGGCGAAACGGCGACCCCCCCAGGAATTTCTGACTTACCTTCACTTTTTTCTTTTTCACTGAAAAGTGAAGAAAAGCTATAAAAATTATGCAATTTCATTATGGAAAGAATAATTTAAAATTGTTAATTAATATTTGAAGGATTGGAAAATATATAAAATAATATTAAATGTGTAAAATGGTATATGTTTACAGCATGTGTATACAATTTTCTGACCCCCCCCCCCCCCCAGCAGTACACTTCTCTGAATCCGCGTCTGGAAATTGATGAGTATTAGAAATGATCAATTTTTATAAACTGGATAAACAAAAGCAAAATTTTGTCATTTTCGTGCTGAATCTTTGGGTTTTTCATGCGAGTTTAACTCTTAAGTGCATTAGCGGAGAGGTCCAACTACAGGAAATTGATAAGTACAGTCGAACTCCGATAACTCGAATTTTTGATAATTAAAAGTTTTTGCTCATTCCCGGCCACGAGTCCTATCTCTTACGACTTACGTGTTAAAAATATTCGATAACTCGAACCTCGATAATTCGAATTTCGAGATATCTCGAATTAAATCTTCCTGCCCACTTGACTTTTCAGCCTTGATAACTCGAATTTCAGTATGTACTTACCAAATTTAGGAAGGACATTCGTACCTGATTCATGTCCGCCCGCCCACTTATAAATTCTGCGAATTTTAATATCTACAGATGTCTTTCCTAAAATTTGGAAAATCACATAAATGTGATTCGAGAAGTCGAAAAAAGTGTGAAGAAGAAAAAAGACATTGCTAAAACTTCCCCTTTTCTCTTCAAATGTACGATATTTTTTTTGAATACAATATTTGAGTAAGGAAAAAAATTCTCGCAAATTACTAAATGAAATGATATTATGTCTTATGAAAAAAACACTTTTACGAAAAAAGTTTAAACTCTACGAAAAATAATTGTTTAACAATGTTTTTTATAATAATCGCTGAGGGTCACCATTGTGTGCCGAAGCGTTTTAAAAAACTTCATTGTTTTCAATATTCACCTGACCAACAATGTGTACAAACATTTTTTATAATTTAATTTTTTCTTAGTGTCGCTTCTTACGAATTTTCATTCTTGGAAAAATGATTTTACTGATTTCAGGCATGAATCGCTTCGAGTTTAATAACTATATCTTCCATATGCAGTTAAAAGTTATATTTTTTATGCAAAAGTAAATAATGAAAATACACTGCAGCCCCTTAAGATGTGGACTAGGGTGATTCTTATTTATACTCGGTGGATTTTTTTAGAATTTCTTTCTCTGCTGTCAATGGTTCAAAGGCTTAGACGATTTACTTTGTTTAAATATTCTTGTTTTCATGTAAGTCCCTAAATGAATGTATGTTCGACACGTATTTTCGTCTAGATGTAATTATCCGATAACTCGAATTTTCGATAACTCGAAGTTTTTTTTGCTTCCCTTGGTGGTTTGAGTTATCGAAGTTCGACTGTATTAACAATTGTCATTTTTTAATAACAAACTGGATAAACAAAAGCAAAATTTATGCATTTCAACCCAGAATCTTTGGTTTTCTCACACAGAGAGGCTTAACTACAGAAAATTGGTAATTAATATAAAAATTGCCATGGGTATAAACAATGTGACATTTTTTGTATTAAATGTACATGCAACCTCAAGAAATATGAAAAAAGAACAAGGGAATAAAAGAAATACAACAACAAAAATAATCGCGAAAAACAAAACAATATCGACAATCCTTCAGCGACTGCCGAAAGATGCATGGCTAAGGATCAATGTACTCACAAGAAAGTTCTACTTCTTCTGTTTCATAAGCTAACGCATGGAGCTACCTCTAAGGAGCTATTGGATGTTTTTTCGATTTTGGTGACAACCTGGTCGACCATCGAGTCCTGAATTGTCTTTTTGTCTTCAAAATTGAAATTTTTTAGGAGAGCGAAATAACATTCCGTTAAATCGTAATCACCATTTAAAAATAAAACAAAAGTTTACTTCTGAGCTGAATTGTTTCTGAATAGAGACGGTTGCGTATCACGATAAAAAGTGCAATTTTCAGTTAATAGAAAGAATAAAGTCTTACATCAGAGATATTGAGTTACCAAATTTGGGGAAAATAAGTTTGATTAAAAAAAGTTAATCAATTCCGAGTAAATCAGTCAAGAATTTGGAGGTTCCATGGGTTTTGAAAATCGTATTTAAATAGCGACTAAAAATGTATTTTTCAATTTTAAAAAATAATAAAAATATGCAACCGAGATATGCGAAGGAATCGCAAGGAAAAAAGTAAAGTGAAAAAAACGTATAAAAGTGGTTTTTTGTAGAAAATGAAGATTTTATGTTGGAATTTGATTGGTACTTTGGTACTGAAAAAAAGTGGCAAATAGTTTTATTTGAGTGCCTTTTCTTTAAAAATAGGTATTTTATTATTTCACTGTATTTATAAAGTTTCAGGAAAAGGAATATAGTCAGTAAAAGGTTTAAAAGAAGGTAAGAGGTTAGGCAAATAAGAAAAAAAAAAGAAGATGGGAGACCAGTACAGAGAGTCAGTTACCGGGTTTTGAATTACATAATTATTATTTTTTCATTACTATATTATAATTGAGATTTCGAACAAATCCTTTTAATACAACATGTATTTGATTTTTTAAGAATTTTCTTATCCAAGGCCCCTTTTCTGAAAAAAGTCCTTATTTTCTTAAAAAATAGAAAAGTGTGTTAAATATTAAGCAGATTTCTGACGACAGGTTTCAGACGTGGAGGGACAATGATCTAATAGCAATAGAATTCTCAGAATATAAAGAAAATTGTGAAAGACCCAACTCTGGCGATTTTTAAGAAAGTTCCATTTCAACGAGAAAAAAAGAAACTATTGGAAGTTGAGGACTCTTATTCATGTAGAAATGCAGCAGGCATTTCTACGGAAATTGCGAAATAGCGGCAGAAAGACTGCAGCAAATGCTATATGCGAACTCTTGGATATTAATAGTAAGATGGAAGAAGATACCGATAACTCTGCGGTGCCGTTCACTGCAATTGAAGCTTTACACGCAGAAAAAAGAACCTTTTACTTTACTGAAAACCAAGTTGAATCTACTGATCTTCCAAGTACGTCTGTGGGCAAAATGACAGTTCAGTAAATGTTACAATTGAATCGTCTAGTTGAGAAACCGGCCAACTCCTCGATTTTGAGAAATGCGTTTTTCAGTTTTTTGAGTCTTAAGTGACTAGACGATTCAATTATAGTGGTGCTGACCCTCGGATCAGTAGATTTTACCGATCCAGTCGCTATTCTGCACTGTTCCTAGATGCTGCGATTATGAATTATCATATCACTTTTACGGATAATATAAACAGATCCAACTCATATTAATGGTATGGAAATAGACTATAGTTTAGACGGCACTATATATTGTAAAAAATATTGCTAAAAAATAATTAATAAATGAAAATACGGTTAACGCTTCTAATACAATTAAAATTTCGCACGCAACGGGGAGGAGTCGACCGCATAAACCTACGCACGAAAGTCGATTATCTTAACCACTACACTATCTCACGAATTGCGATCTGTGAAATAATCCCGAAATGCATTTGTAACTGAGGTGGCAACCTCGGTAACGACTCCTGAATACGCATTCATGCCATCGCGCGCACACAAAAAAAGCTCTCGCATTTACCTACAAGTCAGCTGAAACAGTCGCCGAGCACAAACACGTCTTGCTTCAATAAACTCTCAACTGTACGCGATCTGTGAATAAGATGTGCCATCAAAAATTGTGTTATTTATTATAAAACCCCTTCATTGTCTAGTGTGAATATGGAGTAATAAGACAACTGTCACAGAAATTACAAAAATAAATGTTTTTTAGGTGATGCAATCCATCCTTTGCCGATGGCGTCATGAATTCATAGTGGTTCACGCGGATAGGTTGCGTTGTTACGACTTTCAGGGCGAGCTAAGCAAGCTAAACGGATCGGTAGCATGTACCGATCCTTCTGTAATGTTCACTGCACCACTATTGTAATCTCGGTTCAGTCGATTTTACATATCTTATAGTATTTAATACTAGGGAAGGGAGGCTTATTTGGCTGAAGGTTTACCGTTGAATTCACCTTAACTTCACTGTGACATTAACGAAATGCTAAGTGATTTTGACATTTTCACACACTCATTAAGATCAGTTTTTACTGTTGCGAGTACAAGAAACACTTTACATTTCTTGATAAGTGAATACAACATTTTTTTTTTGCATATAGCTTTGATCGAGGAACCAAAGTTGACGAAATCTCAGTACTGTTAGTCTTTACAACTCTGAATGACAATTATTAATTTGGGAGTATATTTGAAGGACGGCAGTACAGAACTACTATCGGCTAGAAAATTCGAGTCCTCTGGCTTTGACGTTAAAAAAGTAAGTGAAGAAAAAATGGTAGCTCAATGAATGAAGGATCATTTTAAAGGTCAAAATGTTGTACGTTAATGAGCCTGAAACGAATATGCCAAACAAATTTTTGTAGTTTACGGACCCGAGAATCTGTTAAAAAGTAGGGAAATTTGACAGCTTTTGAATACAGTGAACTTTGGAACATAGTTTTTTATTGAAAAAAATAATAGGAAAAATCTGAAAAAATTCATGGTGGCACCTTAAACATTTCTAAACAAGTTGCTGTTGAAAAATTTGCAGAATATAACAAATTGTTCGTTTTTTGTACATAAATATACAACTGTACTATCTTCAGTTCTAATGAAGATAATG
>CAKNYM010047619.1:78118-90555 GCA_932195095.1 Andricus curvator
ACACACACACACACACACACACACACACACACACACACACACACACATTATGTACATGTTTAAAGAATTTCGGTGGGGGGGGGGGCAAACCCTGGTCATCACTCTCCTGGCTACGGCTTTGGGTGCCTCACTCAATTCACAGACTCGTTTCACAAAATAGCAAGTGCGCGTTTTGCACAAGAGAAATAATTTGTTTTCTGACCAATTAAAATTTCAATTTCTTGCAAAAAGAAGAAAAGGCAAAATAGTAAACTTCCTTTCAAAAACATCTGAAAAATCTTCTCTATGAATTAATATTAGCACTAATATGAAGCCCGTCCATAAATTAATTAAAACCAATTGTACATTAATTTTATTTTTCACAAAACAAGACAATTTTCTGCTGTTAGGGGCCGTTCAAAAAATACGTAACGCTTTTTTCCCCTGAAGGCGTTACATATTTTTTGAATGGCCCCTTATAAATAAGCAAGAAGGGTAAATCAACAAGTTGAATGAAAAAAAGAACTCAGAAAAAAAATTTTCTTAAATGAAAAGAACTGTTTTCTTGGATATACATGAAAATTTGGTTGAATCAAACATATTTTGGTTAATTATTATTATCTCATTTTTGTCTCAGGCTTATTATTATTATTATGCCATTAAGCCAAATCCCTTTCGGGGTGAGCTTGACTCATTCGTTTCTAGCTTTTTTATACTGTCGGGGATCAAGGAATTAATCTAAGATAATGAGAGAGGAAAGTGCTCCGACCCATTTCGCTTATCAATTCCTCTAGCAATAACCCCAGGTGAAGAGCTTTACAAAGTCACGATGTAAAGCTCTCCGCGCAGGCCCATTAGTAACAAAGGTCTTTCGTTTCAGGCGTCTCTCACTCCACACTGAAAAAAAATAGTTGGTTGGGACAACTAATAAAGTAGTAGGGCCAACTACTTCAGTTTGTAATATATGCCGCTGCTATTTAACTGTTTGGGGCTAATACTTTTATTCGCAAGATTGGTAGTAGTTGTCCTTACTACTTTACTTGTTGTGGAGTAGTTGTCCTTACTACTTTACTTTTTGTCGCAACAACTTTCGATGGTACATACTATTTTTAGGTAGTTGTACTTACTACTTCAATTAGTAAGTCTTACTATCTTAATTAGTTAGTCTTACAAATAAATTAGTTGATCGCACTACTTAAAGTAGTAATCCTCACTATTACAATTAGTAAGTTTTACTATTTAAAATAGTGATGAAAATGGCGACAATCGAGAACATAACGCGATATTTCGGTGCGAATGTTGGCAGCACTGCTCAGGTTTCAGTTCTGCCAATGTCGCCAAGGAGGAAAACTTGGAACTTTTACTACTTTTATTTCTTGGCAAATAAATTGGTGCTAAATGTGACTACTTTATTTGTTGTAACTAGAATTACTATCGTTACTAATATAACCTACGTAGGATTACTAACGGCGACTTGTTGCAACATCAAACTGTTTAGTTACTTTTACCATCGAAGTAGTTGTCGCAGCTAATACCATCTCTACTAATAAAGACCTTCTTGTTACAACTAACCATTTTTTTCAGTGCACAGAATTCTTTATCACACATTTCTTATAAACTATTTGTCGCCACACTTTCATGTCCTGGCATACCTCTTAAGCTTCCTTTACGTCCATACATTTTCTCATGCAAGCTCTTGTGTTTCTATGGCTTTTTATATCTTTTCGACTTAGGGTCTCATTCACAGATTCCCACCATTCTTTCCTCGGTTTGCCTCTGGGTACGCTATTATTTACTTTACCTAAATATATACTTGTTTCGTCAGTCATCCTTCCTCTACATCATATTCTTCTGCCCGTGTAGAAATTTTGCTATGACCCAGACCGGGTCCAGACCAGGCCAAATCTGGCCCAGATCTGGAAAACGGACCTGGGCCCGATCGCTGATGAAACGCACGGCCCGATCGGAGCCAGATCTGGCCATCCGATCGGTACCCGACCTGACCCCGACTAATTTCCCGTTGGGAGCAATTTTTGAAATTTATAATTTCTTATAATTTTGTTTATAATAATAATTTTATAACAAGAAAAATTAATAAATTGAACTATATTTTTTAATCAAGTACCAAATATGAACGCAAAAACAAACTCAATACATTTTTTAGTATTTTTGACTTCGTTATTTACAATGTCCGCCCCATTCATTGGCGGAAATTTCTTACAAATAATTCTAATTTTGAGTCGAAACGTGCAATTCGCAAAAAGAATTAAACTTCTGGACTAGAACAAGGAATTTTTCAATAGAATATTAATTCTGAGCTAAAACTGGAAATTTTCGAAAAGAATTAACATTCTGAATTGGAAGAGGGAATTTTTTAAATAATTCTAATTTTAATTGGAAATGGGTAATTCGCGAAAAGAATTAAAATTCTGGACTGTAACAGGGAATTTTTAAAAAGAATTCTAATTCTGAGTTGAAACGAAATTTTCAAATTTAAACAAATTCTCAGTTGGAACAGGAAATATTCCAATTTTAATCAAATTTGAGCTGGAATTGGAAATTTTCGAAAAAACTTGAAAGTCTGCATTGGAACAGGGCACTTTTAAAAGAAACTTAATTCTTAGTTCAAACGGGTAATTTTCGAAAAGAATTAAAATTTTGGATTGGAACAGGGAATTTTTTAATATTAACAGCATCTGACCCAGAACGGGAAATTTCGAAAAGAATTTAAATTCTGGATTGGAGCCGGGAATTTCTCAAAAGAAATTTAATTCTGATTTAAAACGGGGTATTTTCGAAACGTATTGAAATTTCAAGTTTTTGGAAAATTCCAATTAAAATGCTTTAAAATATGTAACCCATGAAATCTTTTTAAAACTATAAGCTTAAAATTTTGAATCTTGAATTGAAAAAAAAAGGTTACTGCCCTTCAAATTTTCGAAATAATCAAAATAACTACTTAATTAATAGAAAATATCTGCTCTCTTAAAATGAACCAGTGAAATCTCACTGGTTGAAATAGCCAGATGTGTGTCACTGATAATCAGTGAGCATTCACTGGTCCATTCAGTGAAGTTCCGACACTGGTTTAATCAGTGAGGTTCACTGGTTTCTCAGTACCAGTAGTCACCTGGTCATACGCCTTGTCGCCTGTCAGCTGTTTAGGTGTGGCACTTATCATTCATCGCACTTTTGTGGTAAGAGTTGTAAAATTAAATTTTAAAAACCTCACTTTATCCTCACAACAATAAATGAAGGCTGGGCTGTATTATAATGGGATATAATATGTTGCGCCTGATTGTGGAAAGACCCGTCGTTATGTTAACGTGTCGCGTTGCTCAAAGTCTAACCCATGGCCAGGGACCTCCCACTATTAAGCGAAAGATATTATATCGCCTGCTCATTGCAGACAGCCACCAAATATTTATAGAACAAACACTTGTACACAATAAGATTCGTTTTCACTCGAGAAATGCCAAAGACCTGACCGACGACGCGCGCGTACCAGACGACTGGAGGTTCATGTCTTGCCCGCGTGGAGCGCTATATCACTGGTTCAATCTATCATTTGGCGTAACTGGTAGAATCAGTAGCGCTATTTTAGTTGAATCTCTTACTGGTTCGTCCAGTCAAAGTGGAAAAATCACTGGTTCACCAGTGATAATTCAAAATACTGATTCAACCAGTGACAATTTCACTGGTTCAGTTTGAGAGAGTGAATTATTGCTATAAAACTGAAACTAAAAGATAAGAATGACTTAACTATGACCATTTTTCTTTAAAAATAATAAATTTAACTCTAAATTTAGCTCTAACATCGCCGGTAAAATTAAAATAAGAATGAAATAAAATTTTGACGTTATGTCGAAGAAAATTGAATTTCTGATACTTACCATCCTGAATATTTATAAGTTCATTTTCAGAGTTATAGATACTATACTTTATCTTTAAATTATATCAAAAACTAAACACGTTACTTTTATCTTCTAAAATTCCTGGAACTTGCATTTCGGGTTGCGTTCCACTTTCTTCTTCATCATCTGCATCAATATCTACATAATTTTCAATATATAATCAATAACTTGGGTTGGAAATTATATACATTTTTTTATTTCTGTAACTTTAATGCAAACTCAGAATATCTTAAAAATATACAATTTATAATGAGATTTCAAATAAATTTCAATTTTGAGGCTAGGTTTTGATTCAATGAATACGATTTAACGATTTACTTACCCTTGTTTACATAACGAAAATTGTCTGAAGCAGCTAACGCGCGATGCTTTCGAACTCGTGGTCACGTGGTGTACTAGGCTTTGGCACATTGTTTATTGCATTATACACTTAAACTCAGATAATAAACATGAATTTTATCAACAATAACACACTTCATTTGATAGCAAGGCAAGTGCCCTAAATTGGAACTAGGTGGCGTTGCAATACTTGAACCGGTCAGGTTTGGGTCTGGGCCATGGAATTATCCCGATCTGGCCCCGAAGATACTGACCCGATCAGGGCCAGATCGGTAATCGGAAAAATATATGGCGATTTCTGCACGGGAGGTAATGACTCCTACACTGCCGATAACCTTCCTACCCTCGCTTATACGCCTGGCTATCTCTCTATTGATCTTTCCGTCAGTAGTAAATAAACTACCAAGAAATACGTACTTATCAACTTTTTCTATTCTATCATCGTTTAAGACATTGTTGCATACTATTTTCTCACTGTTTTCTTCAAATACCATAATGTTTGTTTTATTCACGTTAATTTGAAGGCCCATGTTCTTTATGCTAGTATTCAGTCTGCTCAACAATCTCTGCAAGCCTTCGATTGGCTAAAAAGGTAATAAAATTTCGTAGTATAAAGTTAAAATTTGAAAAAAATATATTAAAAATTTTTTTTTAAAAGAAAACAAGTTCCCGGTTATACGTGATTTTAACAAATAATGAACAAAAAATAAAAAATTGTACTAAAAAATGTCTACGCAAAAAAATTCCTAAAAAAAAAAATTAAACATTTAATAAAAAAACAACTGTAACATTAAAAAACTCCTGGTCTTAGTGTTCTTCACATGAATATAAATAGAAAAAATTTTACTGAAGAATGCAACAAAAAAAAATAACGGAAAAATTTGAAAAATCTCCTGGTCTTAGTGCTCTTCACAATCATATAAATAAAAATATATTTTTGAAAATACTCCCAATTAAAAAAGTTATAATTATAAAAAAATTGTAAATAATAAAGCTGAAAACTCCCAAATTTTGACGATACAATTACCATTACCTAGTATATATAAAAAGATGAAAGACTAAGAGAGCTAGTAAAAGATATGAGGGTCATAAGGTTCTGAATGCAATACTAAACCTTCTAGTCTCTAAAATAAAATTAGGTCAGGGATGGACGAGAAAGAGAACCAAAAAAACGAAACAAACGCGAATCAAGGTTGAGAATCTACAGAAACCGGAAGTGCGAATAGGATAAACTGATAGATTATACAGATATAGAGGGCTCATCGACTATGCTTCGGGATGTCATTGTTAGGAGTGCTACTGAAGTGTGTGGTACTGCGGTTGTAGGAAGAATGTCTGGTGATACGTGTAAATCAATTGTTTACAACCAATAATAACTGCAAAGTTATTAAAAATAATTCTTTAATCACAAAATGGACTTATAAAGTGAGAGTGAAAATAATGACTTGATGACACTCCTTAAAATTAAATCATCGATTTTAAATACAAAGAAAGGAATACCTCTTTCATCAACAATATGAATTGAAAATAATTCTCAATATTTGTATGCACTTTACAGGTATTATTTATTATAAACAATTGATTTAAACATTCTTTCATTTTAAATAAGTGATCCAACGGTAACCAATCCTGTTGTCGACGCGACGCATGCGGTAGTGCGATAGGATACCAGAATTGGGAGCGCGGCTCTCTAGCCGGGCTTGAGCTCGAGCCACTAAGAAATACAAGCGAGAACCAGGCCGGGGGCCCCCGGTCTGGCTCAAGCATGGGAACGGGAAGTAACGTGTCGATTTCCGCACGGGTTGATCAACTTTTAGAAAAGTCAGATAATTTCAACAAATTCAAAACAATTTAGGCAGTAATTTTAAATTCCGATTAATGAAGTATAATATTTTTTTCTAGTTAAACATAAATTATACTGGGTTTTAAGACATAAATAAAACAAAAATTATGATGTTTGAGGGTGAGAAAACAATACGCATCATTGTCCTAAACGATGAGAGAAGAGAACAAGTTGATAAGTATGTATATCTTGATAGCCTATTCACTATCGACGAAAAGATAGATGGAGATTCAGATGGGCGTATAAACGAGGGTAAGAAGGTTATTGGTAGAGAAGCATACATTACCAGAGGTAAAAATATATCAGGTAATGCTAAAAGGGCAATATATAATTCTATATTTATACAGACTGTGCTGTACGGAAGTGAGACCTGGTAATGAAATAATCCTCTTAGAATGTGATGTAGAGGAGACACTAGTTGAAATATGTGAAAGAAATTCGTTAAGATGGTTTGGGCATGTTGAGAAAATGAAAGATGATCGACTGACGATACAAGTGTATCAAGGTCAAGTAAATAGCAGTGTGCCCAGAGGTAGACCGCGGAAAGAATGGTTAGAATGTGTGCATGAGACCCTAATTCGAAAAGACATAAGAAGCCATAGAAACACAAGAGCGTGCATGAAAAAATGCATGGACGTGAAGAAAGCTAAACAATTATACTAAGACAGAAAAGTGTGGCGACAAATAGTTTATAAGACATGTATGAGGAAGAGTGTCAGTGGAGTGAATGACGCCTGAAACAAAAGACCTGGGATACTACGCTGAGAAAAAAATTCAGTAATCGCAACAAAACCATTTTGTTGAGCAGTTTTTATTGTTACTGCAAAATTTTGGTTGTTAGCACAAAATTATTTTGTTGGCCAAACAAAATATTTGGTTCTTAACACAAAATTATTTTGTTAAGCCTTATTTTGTTGTCCTGAACAAATTTTTGTTGAGCCAAAAAAACTATTTAGTTAGACCAACGAAATAAGCGACCACGCATGCGCACTCGTTCAGCGGGACTGCGTTCACGCGTGTGCAAGTTCGTTTCCATTATGGCGGAAACTACCGGTGAAGTCGCGTGACTTGCGTGTTTGATTATTTCGATACACGTTTAAAGTAATGAAAGGGATACTTTTGTGATATGAATAATCATGAATAATGCGACGCGACGAATTCTGGAGGAGTGCGATCTGCAGTGCCTGATCAACACCTTCAAAAGTAAGCATACAAATCTTAACCTAAAATGTATAAAAATGAATGTAAACATACATTTCACAACTTTGATACTTCTAAATAGTTCGTAAATAAAATTGTTCAATTTTCCATTTATCGCAGAGAGTACACAGCTTTATAATTTGTTTCTTAGAGCATGGTATTGATAATGATGCATTCTAAGCTCTCACGCCTGGGAGTACTTTTCTGGAAAAAATCTTGGCAAGTGAAGTGCTTGGAATTCAAATCAAACTTGAACGAAAGCTACGTAATTACATTGTGTCAAAGGAAAAAGATATCTCAAATTCTACTTTGAGTAATGATAATGGTTATATTCAGAAAATAACAAATGAACCACCAACAGAACTGATTGAAGATGGCGAGGATAAAGATTCCGTGTGGGAGGTATGTTTTTATTTCTCCTTCGTTTTTGGTTGTATTTTTTTTAAATTTACATTATCAAAAAAACGGCTGAAGCAAACTAAATTTAAAAAAAAAATGAAATAATTTCTGAAAAAATTAGCAAAAATAATTAGGTTACCAATTACATTTTTAATAGAACGAAGGCGGTGAGAAATATCCCAAAGGTGAGGAAAATTTTACTGTCATTAACACGCGGTGGACTCCTAAATTTTCAAGTAGCAAAGAATTTTATGACAGCCTTGACTCGTTGGTAAGCAATTTTTAAAGTTTATTTCTTTTAAAAAATTAAGAAAATAATTCAAAAAATATTTTACTAAAATTAAAAACTAAATTTTAAATTTATTGGCCAATTTCCATAAATTACAGGGTTCACAGTCTTTCCCCTATTCTCCTGCGTTTCCCCATTTTTCAAATCCTCTTTTTTCCCTTATTCTCAAAACGCTTCCCCGTTTTCTCCTTTTCTCTTAAAAAATACGATATTTTAACATACAGTTTTTCGTTTTACGTCTACAAAATTGTTCTGTTCAAAACTAGAATATGTTATCGTGCGTAGTGAAACTTTTTTTTAACTTGCAGAATTATCTTTTATAATTAATTTAACTTTTTATTTTCTCTTCAAATATACTATATTTTAGAATAAAATTGTTTGTTTTACATCTACAAAATTTTGATTCAAAACTAGAATATACTATCGCGAGTAGTGAAATTTTTTTAATAACTTACAGAATTATCTTTTGTAATTAATTTAACTTTTTAAAATTTGACTTATTTCAAACTAAACTATTTACGATTTGAATAAAACTTTGCAGCTCAAATATTTTTTTCGCTGAATCTATACAAACTAAATATTTTTGAAATTAACTATAATAAAGAACGGTAGTCTGTCTGGCCACATTGAAGATTCATTAGTCTGAATTTGAATAAAGATTGTCATTATGTTATACATATTAGAATAATTATTACCTGACTTGAGGATAATTTACTGGTAGCTAAAATATTGTAAATATGTTGTTCTAGAATGAAAATTTTTTTTTCAAGTTAGGAATAATGAAAGGCAAACTCTCCATTTTCTATTAATTAAAACAAAATAAAAAGGTCGCTGCCTTTTTCCAAAGAGTTTTTAAAATGTTTACATTACACAATTTTAAATCAAAACTGTACGAAAACTGAAATTTTATCTTGAAATTTTTTCAAATCGAATGATTTAAAATTTTCATAATTAGACAATTTAAAATTCAAACCTTTGAAATTGAACAATTTCTAAGTTATCAATTCGTAAATGTCAGTCTTCAAATATGAACAATTTTGTGTTCAAGATTTTTAAAACGTTACTACTTAAAATTTAATAATATTTGACTATAGAAGAAAAGCTAAACAATTCGAATTGAAACGTTTAAATTTTATCAGTTTAAATTGTAATTGAGTAATTTTAACATATGAGTGAACATAATATATTCTACAAAATTAAAAAAATAATTTTAAACGGCCTAATTTAAGAATCATAATTTCAAAATTGTTTCAATTTGTTATTCGATGATTATTAAAAAAGTTGTAGGATTTTTCTTAATGATATTCTCTTCCTTGTCCTTAAATAGAGAAACCGAAGCTTGTATTTGAGACTATAATAAAATCAAAGAATGGTATATTTTTTTAAATTAAAAAATTACAACAATTTTTTTAATATTGTTTTATCCTTAGGGTGTAATTTGAAATTGTTAATAATTAAGTCATTCAGTTATACTTTGTTCATTTTGGAATTTAAAATAGTTACTGTTTTTAGTGCTTAACAATAACTTAAATTATTAGCGTTTCTGATCAATAAACTTTTATTTTGTAATATTAGACAAGTTATATACGTTATAAATTCAAAAATTTCTGAATGATCAATATATCTGTGGCTATCAATATTCAGGGAAACAGGTCTAATTTCCAGATACGTAAAAAATATTGGCATTCATAACATATTAAAATTACGAAAGTATCAGTTCTTTCAAACGTATGTTACTAACTAGTAAATTATTCAATTAAATTATTATTATTAAATGATTTAACTTGTTTCAAATATCTATAGAACTCTTAATATATAAAAATGTGATATTATGGACCGCTTTTTTTACAGAAATTTCATTAATCATTTTAATTCAATTTATATTCATGAAATTTCAAATGACTTTCCTATATATTAATGGATTTTTACGATTTTCTAAGTTTTCAAGGGATTTTAATGAATTTCAAAGAATATGGACAGCAAAATTCAAAGGATTTTTAAATAGTTTGTTTTTAATATTAGAAAATAAAACGGGTTTGTTTTTATAGAAATTGTATTTAAATTTTATCCAAGGAATTTCAAGGGATTTCTAATTATTTTAACGGTTTTTACGATTTCAAGGAAATTTAACAAGTTTCTAGAGAATTTTAGGGAATAAATTAAATCTTATTCCAAGGCAATTTAACAGTATCAAAGAATATTAGGGAATTCGACAAATTTCAAAGGATTTTAGAGATCTTAAGTTATTTTAAAATATTCCAATGAATTTCAAGAGATTTCGTTAAAAAATTTGGTAGCACTCTTAATTTTTAAAAATTTTCCATTATGGATTTTTAAATAGTTTGTTTTTAATTTTATAAAAATAAATTTAGGGACGTGATCAGCGAACACGCGGCTCGCGCGCCTGCATTTGCTGCTAGTGTAAAACATTTGAGGAGCTCAAACTTGAACAATTTTTAATTTGTGTTTAAGACCATTGAAGAGTGTGGTTTCCAATTTACATTTAAATTATTAATGATAGTAACACCGAAATTTCAAATCGTACAATGAAATATTTTATTATACTTATAAGTATCACGATTTGATAATTAATGAAGGAATTCTTAGTAGAGGAAATATTCTTAATTATGAGAACAATTAAAAATATATAAAAATTGTTTACTTAATGACTGTTATGTTTTCTCGGACTTTTTTATTGCATCGTGAATGAATGTTCAAAGATCCAAATATATCCAATTTAAAAAAATTCTTTAATGGCAGAAATCATTTAACATTATTTGAAAGCTATATAATTTTTATATAAAAAGATTGTTTCTTCTTTTCTAAATGTAAAAATAAAATTTGAATCTTTCCCCTATTTCCGATCTATCGATTTACTTTGTAGGATCTATACGAAGTATTGAAAAATTCATTCGATGGTCGACTAATTCTTATCGCCTACAATGATAATGGAGAATTAACAGACAATTTGCAAAAAAAACTGGCTGACATCCTTCTTTCATATTTGCTCTTATATTCTAAACCACTTGGACAACCGTAAGAAAAATTTCCCACAGTTTAAAATTTGGTATCTTTTTCTTTATATTATCATTTGTAAATATTGTAGATTTAATTTGAAAAATATCCATTTGGAATCACTGTCCAAAGAAATTTGCACGTTTTTCCCAAATGAGAGTCCGAAAATCTATTATGTGGAGCCAAAGACCGAAGGACCTAACAAACGAATAGCCAAAGGGAAACTTGTTGACACCTACAGGAACAAATTACACAAATTACGAAATGCGGGGGTTATTCCTAGGAAAAGAAAACTGATCGAAAATCCAACTTATGATAGCGGTGACGATTCTGATGACTCTTCTCAGGGTATGCTTCAAATTTATTTTCAGTGCAAATTCTTTCTTTTCACAATATAAAAAGGAGTGATGTATACCATTACCATTAAGCCATTTCCCTTTCGGGGTAGGCGTGACACTACCCGATTCGGGTAGTGTTTCTAGGTTGATAACTTGTAGTAAATAACTACAAGTGTGGGCTCACCACACCCACCATGTGCCAACAGCACTCAGTTTTCTCGAATGGTCACCCATCCAAGTGCTAACCGCGCCCAACGCTGCTTAACTTCAGTGATCTGACGAGAACTGGTTTTTTCAGCGTGGTATGGCTGTTGGCTGTTGTAATAGCGAAAAATCAACATTAAGTTTTTCTATATAGGATATAGACAATATTTAAACTATTTGCGCAATAACACAACTCCTTGGACTGATATTGAAAGTAACTGGGATAGATGTTTTCCGTTAAGGGAAGATAAGAGAAAGAATTCTGACGGGGGAATGATTGATTAATTTTTGAAGCTGTATAAAGTATAAAGTACCAGAAAAATATTGTCATAAATAGCTCTGACCTAATTGATGTTAACGGTCCGAAACTTTGTAAAATCGATGTAATTTTAATTGACGAAAAACAAAATTCGGCTTTTATTGTAAGGTATTTAGATATTGAATCGTTTTCTTCGCATGTAAATGCCTATAAAGTAAACACTGCAAATACATGGCTCTATTTGTCGTATGAAAATCTTCGCTCAGTTAAAACATCATGTATTCTTTTAGATGTAAAAGGACAATCGTTTGTCACTTGGGATTCATACGCCTGTATAAAATGTAACAATATTTTAATTTTGATATTCTGGACAATAAATAAGAATATTCCGATTATTATTATTATTATTATTATACCATTAAGCCATTTCCCTTTCGGGGTAGGCGTGACTTGCTCGGTTGGAGAATAGTAGTGTGCATATGGGTATAAAGGTATAAGGTAGGTAGGAATATAGGTATGAGGTGGATAGGTATATAAGTGTTAGGTATATATATTTTAGATTGATCTGGAATTCTCGTGTTATTTATTTAAATGACACGTTTACTCCGCAACACTGCTCCGACCCAGGTTGCTGATCAATCTCTCTAGCGATCACCCC
>CAKNYM010047620.1:0-15169 GCA_932195095.1 Andricus curvator
TCAAGAACAGACTTCACACTCTTTACCCTACTTCCCTCTTTTTCCCACTTCGAAAGAAATCCCCTTTTTCCTTATATTTTCAAGAAACTTGTTTTCCCCCCCTCATTTTTCTCGAAATCCCCTATAATCCCTATATTTGATAACGGACTTACTCTCTTTCCCCTATTCCCCCTTTTTAGAAGAATTTATCTTTTTTCCCACGTTTTCAAGAATTTCCCTCTTCTCCCCCTTTTTCCCCTATTTCTCGTTCTTCCCCTTCTCCCCTATAATTTTATAAAAATCCCCAATAATCTGTATATATATAAGAACAAACTTCACACTCTTCATCCTAATCCTACTTCCCTTTTTTTCCCATTTTTAAAGAAATCCTCTTTTTTTTCATGTTTTCAAGAAACTTGATCTTTATCCCCCTTTTTTCTCAAAATCCCTTATAATCCCTATATTTGATAACGGAATTACACTATTTCCCCTATTCCCCCTTTTTTGAAAAATTCATCTGTTTTCGCATGTTGCCAAGAAACTTCCCCTATTTACCCCTTTCCCCTTTTCTCCCTAATTTTTTTTTAAAATCCCCTAGAATTCCTATATTCCAGAGAAGATTTTACACTATTTCCTCTATTACCCTCTTTTCCTCTTTGTTTTAAACTTCCTTTTTTCCCACATTTTCAAGAAATTTCCTTTATTTTCTATTTTTCCCCGTCTTCCCCTTCCCCATATTTTTATGAAAATCCCGTATAATCCCCATATTTGAGAATAGACTTTACAGTCTTTCTCCCATTCCCCTCTTTTGCTCTTTCTTCCAATATTATCAGGAAACTTCCTCTTTTTTCCACATGTTTTCAAGAATCTCTCTATTTTCTCCTTTTCACCCTCTTCGCTCCTCTTTCAATTTTTTCCTTATTTTTCTCATAATCCCATATAATTTTTATATTCGAGAACAGACTTCACACTCTTTCCCCTATTTCCCTCTTTTTTCAGTATTATCAAGAAACTTTTCCTATTTCCCCCTTTTCTCCCATTTTTCGAAAAATACCCTATAATTCCTATATTTGAGAACTGAATTAACACTCTTTTCCCTATTTCCCCTTTCTAAAAGAATTTTTCTTTTTTCATATGTTTCAAAATCCTCTAAAATCCCTATATTCGAGAGCAGACTCACACTCTCTACCCTATTTCGTTCTTTTTCCAATACTATCAAGAAGCTTCTCCTATTTCCTCCTTTTCCAATATTTTTATCAAAATTCCTCATCATCCCTATATTTGAGAACAGAATTAACACTCTTTCCACTATTCCCCGTTTTTAAGAGAATTTATCCTTTTTTCTATGTTTTCAAGAATTTTCCTCTCTTTTCCCTTTTTCCCCTATTTCTCCTTCTTCCCCTTTTCCCCTATAATTTGCTAAAAAACCATATTTTCCTCTTTTTTCCAATATTATCAAGAAACTTCTCCTATTTCGCCCCTTTAACCTATTTTTCTCAATATTCCCTATAATCCCCATATTCGAAAACAGATTTCACATTCTTTCCCCTATTCCCCTCTTTTTCCAATATTATAAACAAACTTCTCATATTCCCCTGTTTCCTCTATTTTTCTCAAAATTCCCTATAATCTCTATATTCGAGAACAGATTTCAAACTCTTTCCCCTATTCCCTCCTCTTTTCAAAACTTCATGTCTTTGCACACGTTTTTAAGAAACTTCCCTTATATTCTCCTTGTCCTCTTTCCACTCTGTTCGGCTCCAAATCCCTTATAAACCCTGTATTCGAGAACAGACTTCATACTCTTTTCCCTGTTCCCCTCTTTCCCCCCTTTTTGAAGAATTCCCCTTTTTCTCATATTTTCAAGAAACTTCACCTTTCCTCCTATTTTCCTCGAAATCCTCTATGATCCCTATATTTGAGAACAGACTGAACACTCTTTCCCCTAATGACCCTCTTTAAAAGAATTCCTTTTTTCCCTATGTTTTCAGGAAACTTCCCTTATTCACCCCCTTTTCTCCTCCATTTTTCTAAATCCCCTGAAACCTCTAAATTCGAAGGCAGACTTCACATCCGACTTTATGAGAAGTACTCGCATTTGCCTGGACATTTGGTCAGGGGAGAGGAAAACTGCAGAAAACCATCATCCCGTGTTCAGCCGGTCTTCCGGGTGTCAAGTTTGAAAGTAGACATTCGATGCCCAACCAGTGCTCCCAATTCTGGTATCTTTTGGTACTGCGCATGCGTCGGCGTCGAGATTCGGATTGGTTACCGTTGGCGCGCTTATTTAAAATGAATAAATGTGCAAGAAAATTCTTTGCAACAAATAATACTTGTAAAATTATTAAAACTAATCCTTTGAGCTCAAAATAGACTTGCAAAGTGGAAGGTAAAATAATTATTTAATTTTACTCCTTGAAAATAAGTAATCGATTTTAAATTCAAAAGAAGGAATACCTTTTGTTATCACAAATATGAATTTGAAATCATTTTTAATACCTTTATGCACTTTACAATTATTATTTGTTGTAAAAAATTGTGAAAAAAAACAAAATAAAATTCATAATTTTAAATAGTAAGCGCGTCAACGGTAACCAATCCGATTTTCTACTATTTAGTGTAAAATTTAATCATTTTGTGGAAAATGAAACTATTTTGATAAAAAGTAATCTTTCTTGGTAAAAAAATCAACTGCTTGGTTGAACATTGAACTACTGTGTTAAAAATTTATTTTTTTTATTGAAGATTAATCTCTTTGGTTGAAAATTTCAGTATTTTGTTGAAAACTCATTTTATTTTCGGTTGAAACTAAATTTATTTCACTTAAAATTTAACTGTTCTATTTTTGGTTGAAAATTCATCTCTTTACTTCATAATTGATCTTTTTTGTAAAAAATTAATCTTCTATTGGAAATTTATCTCCTTGGTTAAAAAATTAATTATTTCGCTAAAAATTAGTTTTTTATAAGAATTAATTTTCCGCATTGATTTAGTAAGAATTAAACTATTTTGTAGAAAATTAGTCTTTGGATTGAAAATTCAATCTTTAAGTAGAAGATTAAACTATTTATTTCAAAATTTAACTACTTTGTTAGAAATTTGTTTTTTTCCCCTGTAAAATTAATTGTTACCTGGAAATTTAAATATTCCATTTTTGGTTGAAAATTTTCCCTTTAAAAGATGAAAATTCAACTACTTGAGAGAAAGTTGATGTATTTTGTTGAAAATTCGTCTCTTTGCGTCGAAAATTAATCTTTTTTTTTCAAATTAATCTTTTTGGTTGAGAAATCAACTATTTTTTGAAAATTCATTTTTCTTGATTTGAAATTAACTTTCTTGTTGAAAATTATTTTCTGGTGTAAAAGTTAACTGTTTTCTAAAGTATTCATTTTTTTAGCTTAAAAACTTGACTATGTTTTGAAATTTTTGATCTCGAGTCGAGAATCTCGAAACTTTTTATTTAAGATTCTCGATCTCCGTGAAGTTTTGAGTTCACTTAAATATGTTTCGTATCTTGCAAAAGAAAGCGTGTGTCATAAAAAAGGTTCTCCTTCCGATCTCTCTAGTAGCTTAGTGGTAGAGCACCTGACCGGCAATCAGTTGACCTGGCGTTCAAATCCCAGCGGAGCGAAAGGAGAAAATGTTTTTTCTGAATAAATTTAACTAAAATTTTTTAAAATATACAGCTCCATCTAGTCTGAAAAGATGTTGAAGATTTTCTGTATTAGAGGATATAACTTTGATCAATATTGTAGATTTCCGTTTTCAGGGTGTGTGAAAAGATTTCTGAACTGATTGATCGTTACCATCTCCGATGACAATACAGACTATTTTTTGAAATTTTTGATCTCGAGTCGAGAATCTCGAAACTTTTTATTTGAGATTCTCGATCTCCATGAAGTTTTGAGTTCATTTAAGTATTTTTTAAGAAAATCTCGAATGTTCTCGAAATCGTCTTGAATTCATCACTAAATTCACGTCAATTTTACTAGGAATAATAAATAATAATATTAATAATTCCTAGTAAAATTGACTTGTATTAAAACATAATATCTTGCAAAAGAAAGCGTGTGTCAGAAAAAAGGTTCTCCTTCCGATCTCTCTAGTAGCTTAGTGGTAGAGCACCTGACCGACAATCAGTTGACCTGGCGTTCAAATCCCAGGGGAGTGAAAGGAGAAATTTTTTTGTGTGAATAAATTTAATTAAAAAATTTTTTAATTTATAGCTCCATCTAGACTGAAAAGACGTTAACGATTTTCTGTATTAGAGGATATAACTTGATCAATATTGTAGATTTCCGTTTTCAGGGTGTGTGAAAAGATTTCTGTTCTGATTGATCGTTACCATCTCCGATGATAATACAGACTTTTTTGAAATTTTTGATCTCGAGTCGAGAATCTCGAAACTTTTGATTTGAGATCCTCGATCTCCATGAAGTTTTGAGTTCACTCAAATATGTTTCAAGAAAATATCGAATTTTCTCGAAATCGTCTCGAATTCATCACTAAATACAAAGATATTATACACCTAGATGCGGCAAGTGACGGCGGAGTGGGGATAGAATTATTAGTAGGGTAGGATAAATGTAGACGGCGCTCTCGGCGAAAATCCTAACCCTCCCCGCTGTGCCTCTCTACCCGCTGAAGTATCTATCCCCTCTTAACAGTCTTCGTGAGTAAAATCGGCGACAGAGGCGCTGTCGCCGAAATGAATTTCAGTAGATAATAGAGTTTTCTGAAAATATTCGTGATCACTAGAGCAATTTGAAGTCTGTCTTACCCGGCGATCGAGGTCAATAACAATAAATAAACAGATGAATATTTATCACTGTTTAATGAAAATAAATTCCGTTCAGATTCAACTGTAAATAATTATATATATATTAGAATTTCCGTTTTATGGTTTTTCTGTAATATGATCCGTTTACCTTTTAATAATAATTATATAAAAGACAGAACGATTTGCATAATATATTGTTCAGAATTGCAGTGTAATTAACAAATTATAATTTCGGCGTGAATTTTGCTATTTTGAATAACGTAACGCGTAAACCAAAACCGAGTGAATGTATTGTTACGTTTATAACAGAATACGCCAGAATAGAAACAAGAAAAGATAACGTAATTTTTTTTATTCACTTCGACCTCATTCAAAATTGTTTAACTTCAAACGATTTACATATCTGAAATTTTACATTCATTGACAATGAAATTGTCCTTCCATTTTCAGCACTTGAAGTTGATATGATTTGATTGGGGAAGTTTACATTAAAAAAAATTGCATCTATTGAGCCTTTATATTTAAAATGAAATAACTGCAGAATTGTGAAATAGTTCGACTTTCGATACTGTTGCATTTTTAATTTTAAGCTCTTCAAATTGTGAAGTTGCACATTTTTTATTATTTTATTTTTACGCATACTACGTCTAATTTTTAAGACCCTAAAATTATACTATTTCAACTAAGAATGCTTTCATTTTGAAACGGGTTGTATTTAAAAGTGTTAAATTGTGAACAGTTTGATTTATATGATTGAAATTTTTTTAAACATTTTATGAGTGACATTGAAAATGATAAGATTACAATACAAATACAAAACAAGTTTCTTATTTGGTTGAAAATAATTTAATTTTGAAGGTATAATTGCACCATAGTTTATTATTTGGAGTCAAACGCCAGTAGGGCCAGAATTGTTCAATTTTTCAGGCTACCCTACCAATTTGACGCAATTTCAAGTTCAAAAATAAGCATTGTTGAAAATGATTCTTAAATTTGAGGAAAATAATCCTATTATTAGGCGAACTTTAGAAAACAATATTTCAGGTTATTATTTTATCACTTAATTTTATTCTTTGAAGGATTCTCTACGAATCTCTTTGGTACGTTTTTATTTACAAAATTTTATTCAGGAATTACACAATTGTTAATTTTTTTAAATATATTTATCTTAAATATATTTTTTTTAATAAAAATAGAATAATCCGCACAACCTTAGGATTAAATAAGAATCGCGCAACTTTTACCTGAATAGAAAGCAGAAACATGTAAGCCTCTAAATAACTGAATAATTTTAAACTTAAATATTTTTTTGAAAGTTCGCCCTCCGCAATCTTCCAAAGTTAGTTACAATTAACAATGGAAATGTTTTCCTCGAGTTTAAAAATCATTTTTCAAAATGCTCATTTTTGAACTTGAGATAACTACTAACTAGTGTACATCCTGAAATAGTAAAGTAGTTAGACTTTGAACAATATGAACATGTATCAGTAAATGTTTAGTTTTTAATATTTTATTTATATATTTTAAACATTTCAATTTTTGAAGTGTACAATTTTTAATGACGTGGCTGCGTCTGCAGAAATGTCGGTACGAATAGCTGGATTTTTTTTGGTATGAATTTGAGGACTTCGAATTTTTAAAGCTTCATTTTCAATCTGCCACATTTTAGTTGCCCCAAATTTAAACTTTTTGAGTTGAAAAAATGTTGAACCTCTGTTTGAAAGCCTGACACCAAAAATTTTGTATTCTCTCTGTCAATACAAAATTCATTGATATGTTTAGTTTTGCAATGGTTATTACTCTTTTAATTTTCTGTCTGTATCGTTGAGAGGGTGTACAATTTCAATCCTTTACGTCATTTTTACAATGATTTATTAAATATATTTGACCAGTTAATAGCTAACTGTATATTTAATTATAACGATCAGAGAACCAATTTTTGTAACAATTTTAATTCAACTTAAATTATAAATTTTAAACTAATATAACAGAGAATTCAATTCGCATTTCATATTGACTTATTATACCTTATTATATACCTTACCCGTGTAGAAATAGCCCAGTTTGACCCGGCCAGAAGAAGGTTTCTGGCCGGAATCTGACCAGGTCAAACCGGGATACTATTTTGTTAATTGCACGGCCGGGATCTGACCGGATTCTAACCGGGACCCGGTCGGGCCAAACCTTGCCACACCTGATTTAGCCCGGTTTACTATTCCTTAATTGCCCGGTCAAGATCTGGCCGGGTTCCCACTGGAACCCGGTCGGGACAAACCACGCCACACCGGATTTAGCCCGGTTTACTATTTCTTAATTGCGTGGCCTGTATCCGACTAGATTCCGGTCAGGATCTAGTCAGGACAAATCGGACAAAAATAATTTAACCTGGTCTACTGTTTGTAATTTACCTCGTCGGCGTCCGAGCAGATTCCGGTTAGGACAAAGCAGGCTTTAATCTGGTTTAGCCCGGCCAAATATTTATTTAATCGGCTGACTGGTATCCGACTAGATTCCATTCGGGATTTGCTAGGTTTCGGAAATGTTGAAGAAATTGTCCTACTGAATAAAACGACTTTTCCGAAAAAAGTAGTTTTAACTTTAAGTTCCGAAAACAGAATGTATAAATTATACTCTGCTTCATTAAAATGTCGTATCACTATATGTTAGGGTATGAAGTTAAAACATTCTAGTGAAGTAGAATAGAATTAATACATTTAGTTTTCGTAGATTTCAGTTAAGACTATTTTCATCGGACAGTCGAAAAATTATTTTGATTAAAAACTGTATGACATTAATTTTAAGAATATATTGAATGATTCATTTTTGCTAATTTAAATTAAAATTTTCCCCATACGCTAAAAAAAACTTTCGATCACTAAAGACCAAATTTCAAATACGTGCGCCAAAAAATTTGTGACGTGTGGACCAATACACCGAGCCGTAAGAATGGACAGACAGTAATCAATATTAGCAGACGACAAAAATGGTGCATAATAGAAGTATCATAACCTTAAAATCATCTAAAGAAAAGAATGGACCAGGAGAAAAAGAACTTAGTCCGCGATCAAAATCGTTTGCGAGCGAAAAAGCGTAGACTAGTTCTAAAATTCAGAGAAAAAACTGAAACTAATAATGATGATTCTGATCATTCGGATCATTCTAATGGAGATTATGACACCGAAAATATCGGAGCACTAAACATAGAATCACTGAATGACATTGGAGGTAAGTTTTGATAGGTTCAAATATTGTATTTCTTAACTTTCTTAATAAATTTTATGGACTTTCTTTGTGAAATTTTTAATTTCATGAAGAAAAATAAATGTGTTTATTGAAGTATTAATTTCTGATATATTTTTCAGTATTGGGGAGGTGCCAGAAATAAAAAGGGATCCAATCGAGACCGCGAAGAAAGAATCGATGATGAACACGATGTACCTGCCAAATAAAAATATTGTTGATAATCTATGTTGGCCTTATTTTTTTTTTAATTCCTTATTGACAATTTTTTCTTGCAGCCCGACCAGCATCCGATCGAGGAGCCCAGTCAAAAACCGGTCGGATCCCGACCGGGTTACCCTATTTGTATCCGGGATCCAACCGGGTAACCCAGCCGGGATCCGACCGGATAACCCGGCCGGGATCAGACCAGCGCAGCGTGACGAAACCAACCCGAATCCGACAGGGCAGCCTGGCCAGATTCCGGATACAAGCAGGGCAACCCTGCCGGAATCCGGCCCGAACCCGGTCATAATTTCTACACGGGTATTATGGAAGATAAAACAATTCGCATTTCATATTGACTTATTATACCTTATTATGTACCTTATTATGCAAGATAAAAATTTTCTTTTGAAATTATAAAAATTCAAAGAATTATAGGTAGATATGACGGTTTAAAAAAATATAAAATATTTCAGAAAAAATAACAAAATCAATGGGATCTAATTTCTAACAGGAGTACCAGAAGTGCCCCGCCCTCTCGCTCGAAATATATACCTGCTTTTCTTTACCTCTCCAGGTTAAATCTTTCAATTTAAAGGATGGGGTACTCGGGAAATTTACTTTGGCTAACAAAAGATATTGAGTAAAAATTTCAAGGACACTTTCCTACATTAAGTTTTTGGTTTCTTGTTTGAATTTTAGAATTTAGATCTTTCAGACCAGCCAGAGATATAACTGATTCTTGAGATTTTCAAAAAAGGCACCAAAAATACTTTTTTGAGACTTTATTGATTTATACGTTTCGTGAAATTCTGCGTCGAATGATATATACTTTGAAGACACCATTTTTTGATACCTCATATATATAGGGGCCGTTCAAAAAATACTGAACGCTTTTTCCTGACAGTTTTGACCCCCCCCCCCCCCTTATCACTTTTCCTATATTGAGTGCTTATTAAATCACCGAGTGATTAAGAATGTACATTGTCATTAAATAATGAAATCCCCAAAATTAACTATTTTCGGAAGTTCTTTAAGACGATATTGCGAAAAAAATCAAAATATTTCGATTTATTCTTAAGTAATAAATAAATATATATCATATGTACATATAGAGAAAATTGTATTGTCATATTTTTTCTGATTAATGCCAATTTCTGAACTTACAGAAAAAAGTCATAAAAATGAAAACTCGAAAATGATTTATAAAATTATGAAACTGAATTAGTGATTTAGGGAGATAATTAGATATACTTGATGAAATACTCTAATAATAAAGACTATAATTATTTATAATATTTCTAACTTCAAGACTTTTAAAATCAAAACATCAAAAATTGAACAATTTTAAACACAACCGACTTGAAATCGTCGTATTGTCTAAGTCAAATCACTTTAATTTCAAAGCTTTTAAAATTAGACAGTATAATTCCACAATAAAAATTTTCTCTGTGAATCTAAGTTCTAATAAAAAGTTACGAATAAAATAGTGCTACATTGTTTTTGTTTGAGGAATCCAGGACAATAAATAGCAATATTATAATATCAAATGTCAATTTCACGTCATTAGCAATCAATAAAGAAATAAATATTAATCAAATTGAAACAAAATTGCCTTTAATTTTAACTGTAAATATTTATGAAAATATGAGAAAAAAATTTGTCTAGAATTAAAGAAACCGTTTCCTTAACATAATTTCTTTATTAAACCAAAAGAAACTTCCAAATGAAGAAAATCATCTCAAATTAAAAAAAATATATTTATTCAAACAAAAAACCATTTCTTTGAACTAAAGAAATGTCTTTGAATCAAATAAGGTCGTGGCTACGGGTACCGAAATTTCGGTACAAATAGGCGGATTTTTTCGGTACAAATAGAGCTGGAAAATGGGCTATTTGTACCGAAATTTCGGTACAATTGACCAAATTTTTTCGGCACTTGTAGACACTTGCATCAATTAAACTTTTCTTCGGCTGGAGAGCCAATGAATATATTTCTTTAATTCAAGGAAATTTTCTTTGAATTGAAGAATATTTTTTCCAATTGTTCATAGTGAAATTTTTGTTTTTAAACTGTTTAATGTTGAAAAGTAATCTTTGACAGCATAGACATTTTTTAACATTATTCACGAAAATTATAAGATGTAAAGTTAGATTTATGCATATTTCATAGCCATCCCACCTGTAGGCTATTATTATTAAATTACAGAACATCGGAATATACCTACAATTAAGTATATATAACTATTGGCGAATTACAGGTGGGCTATAGTTCTTGGTTAAGATAAGAAGTGTCAAAAAAGCTGAAATATAAAAAAGCTCTATTTTCCAAGTTTTTGAAGGAATTTCAACTTTTAAAAATTCCTACAAATTTTCTTAACAACGCGAGATAGGAAAGGAAGTCTGAAGAAAGGATTGTTGATTTTTATTGAAGGTAGTTCAGAAAATAAAATTAAATTGCTTTGAGCAATTTAATCTTTAACTATGCTCAATTACGTAGAAAATTCAGAGTATGCAGATGCAAAGAACTGCGATCTATAGAATATATGTTTTTGCTAAAATTTCATTTGGGCATTCCCAGTGCAAAGAATAAATATCCGAGCGCGAAGCGCGAGGTAATTCAGTCTCGAGCGCGAAGCCCGAGATTCGATAGATGCGCGCCCTAGGCGCGCTCAAACTTGTGAGCGAAGTGAGCCGCGCGCTAAGCGCGTAATGAGAATGTGCCCGCCCAGCGGGCCGACTTTTTTTGTTTGAAAAATTACTCTATTTCCCCTGTTTCGATATTACTTTGGGCTGTGAAATGTGTAATTCTTTTGAAACTTTATATAACAAAGCGATTAGTATTAAATAATAATTATTAAAAATGATTAAAAGTTATTTGGGAAAAATGTAATTTTTTACCTGGAAAACCGGAAAATGACCTGGAAGTTTTTTTAAGTTTCAGTGGCTACTCTGTAATAATAATGCGTGATAAAAACGAATAGAGGTATACAAAAATTTTTTACATTCTCATCGGAGAAAGTATTAGATTTGTGTAAAATTTGACCCTCTCCGTTTTTGTCAAATGTCCATGTTTTGAGACATTCTGAACCCAAAAAACAGGTTTTCGCGAATATGTCTGTATGCGTGTGTATGTATGTATGTGTGGATGTGTGTATGTATGTATGCATGTGTGTATGCAAGGATGTATGTATGTTAGTGTGTGTGTGTATGTATGTAGATTTTTATTTTGTTAGCAAGATAACTTTCGAAAGAATTGACAAATTGGATTGGGCTTTGGTATACTCTTCAAGTGTCCTAAAGTGAAGGTCAAGTCCGTTAGCCAGCCATTTTGGATAAAAATTCAAAAAGTGAGCGTTTTTTCAAAATTTTTGAGACCACTTTTTTCAAATTTAAAAATTCTATGTCGGGATATTCGTAGTACTCACAAAGACAAACGATTTATCCCAGTAGCTTTTTTTGATAAAACAAAAATTACTGGAGTTATAGCATTTACAAAATTCCAAAAAACAAACGAAAATGAACATTTTAAGCCAAACAACGCACGATATAAAAAAAATTCAAGAAAAGAAAAATGTTTTTTTTTTAACATCCTACTATACTCAAATTTTTATCGCACAAAAAAATTATGAAAAATCAAAAATTCCAGTTTGCGGTCAAAATATACAAGATACGAAAAAAGATGAATAGACAAAATCGTGCATTCAAAAAAGATCTACAAATTTGTTATAAATCACTTTTTGATGGGATGCGTAGATTTTGTTTCATTTGTAAAAAACTGATTTAAGAATAAAATAAATTTGGACAAACGACAGAAACCACGAAAAAAATTAATAGATAAAGGTTGTTCACTCAGAAAGGAGCTACAAATTTGTTAAAAACTTTTGTTATAAAAGTACATTTAAAATAAAAAAATTAACTTTTTGGAAAAACGATACACGATACAATAATATTTTATCTAAAAAAGTTTTTCGCCTAAATTATAAATTTACAAATTTTCTTAGAACCACTTTACGCTAGGATGCATATTTTTGGTTCAAATCGTAAAAAATAACATTGAACATAAACAAATTACAATTTATGGAAAAACGATACAAGTTGCAATAAAATGCATAATAACAGAATTGTTTTTTTTTGTAGGATGCGCACTTTTTTCAAGTATAAAAACAAGACAAGGAAAATACGTCTGTTTGCAATATCAATCCATACTATGAATTGTAATAATATACATTTATTGAAATGATATAAAATTTTAACGGTAGCTGAGAATGAAATATAATGCAAAATAAGAAACAAATATTAAAGTAATCATGGTAAATGAAATTTGTACTTTATTTTGCAATATCTGAATAAGCAATCAAAGGCCGAGGTACATAAATAAATGTAATATATATTTGATATAATAGTGTTGAAAATAATGTAGAAAATTTCGCATTTTGGACTAAATCGAGTGCGAAGCACGAGGTACGTGATGAGAATGTATTCGTTAAAGCCGAAGAAGCTTTAACAAAAGAGAATTCACAATCACCAAATTACAGTTGTCGATACTTTGACTTTTAATTTTAAAAGGTCTGTGCACAAATGTGGAGGAAATACAACGACCGAGCGCGTAGCGCGAGGTAAATACAGTATCAAACGCGAAGCGCGAGAACCATAGTCGCGCACCCTAGGCGCGCTCAAACTTGCGAGCCGCGGGCGCAGCGGGCGATGTGAATGTGCCCGCGTGGCGGGCAGATTTTTTGGATAAGTATAGCTTTTGGATAAGTATATACTTTAATTTCCTTGCACTAATTTTGAAGATGAATGTCCTCAATGTTTTATAAAATGACGAGAATTAGTAAGGAGCCGTACTTAAATTACGTAACGGATTATAGGCCCTCTCCAAGACCCCCCCCCCAAACCCTGTAACAGGCCGTAACAAAATATTTCTACCCTCCCCCCTCCTCTTACTGTAATTAATTTATGGTTTCGAGAAATAATAAGATATGGGACGAAACTAATGGAAACTTTTTATATTTAAGATAATATATGCTTTGCAAAATTCCCTGATTTTTCATTGACCAATTTCTAATTTCCCCTGACGATTAATATTAAAATAAATATTAAAATAGGGTATTTGATATACGGAATAAAACAATACTTAAGATACAAAATTAAAATTTTCAAATTTATTTATTTATTGTACAAAAATGAAATTTCCACTATAAAAGATTACTTTAAAAAAGAAGTTGAGTTTTCAACAAAACAATTGAATTCTCCACATAAAAAGATCACTTCGGAACAACAAAGTGTAATAGTTAATATTTCAACCTAAAAAATGAAAATTCATAAAAAAAAATGAATTTTAACACCAAACAGACGACATTTCACAAAATATCTATATTTTGTGAAATTGTCGAACCTTTAAGCCAAAAGACGAATTTTCTGTACAAAAATGGAATTTTCAACCAAAAAATATTAATTTTCAGAAAAAAATTATTAATTATATAATAGTTAAATTTTTAACCAATAACATGAATTTTCAACTAAAAATATTAATTTTCAACAAAAAAGTTATTTCTTAACAAAGTTATTATTTCTTAACAAAGTTAAGCAAAGAAGATTAATTTTGAACCAAACAGTTGCATTTTTATGTTTAATTAAAAAGGCAAATTTACAAAAAAAAAGTTGAATTTTCATCCAAAAAAGAATTCAGGTAAATTTTCAACACTAAGATGTGAATTTTGAACAAAAAGTATATTTTCTATGAAAATATTTGAATTTTTAACCCTCAAAGACGAATTTGGAACAAAACAGTTGTATTTTCAACCAAAAAGAATGATATTTTAAATAAATTGTTGAATTTTCAAACAAATAATAAAATGTATAACTCAAAAGATAATCTTCAAGAGGAAGCAACTGCAAAAAAAGCAATATAAATACGAGGCAAATAAATTACTAATAAGAATAATATATAAGTTAATATTCAACTGCCAGGATGTTAAACTTGTGAAAATTTTAACCTAGAATCTTTTATAAACAGAATAAAAATAATTCATATTTATTCTTCTTGATAGTTATGTAAAGTTATAGAAATCCACTGACTTTTACAAGACATTTTTTTGTTAATTCCCTGACTTTTCCCTGACCAATAAAATTCCCTGACGTACAGTTAAATTCATATTAAATTTATGTACACTTACTGCGAGTTATTTGTTTCATTTGCGAATTTCCAAAAATTACGTACATGAATGACCCCCCCCCCCTTCCGTAACGAATCGTAACAAAATATCTCGACCCCTCCCTCCCCCTTGAGCTGTTACGTAATTTAAGTAAGGTCCCTAATAAGCAAACATTATTCGAATAAAAAGTGTTAGCACAAATATTTCCGATTAGCCCAGATACTTCGATTTAATTATAATATATTTGATATAAAGTTAAAAATATTTACTATTAAATAGTTTAGTTTAGGCCACACGTCTTTACCTTAAAAATTTAAAACTTTTTCATAACGAAAACTAATAGTACCAAATTAAAATTTGGTATGATGAACATTTTTACAATTAACTGATTGAACATTTCTAAATTTTTTAAATTAAAAAAATTAAAATTTCCCTCAAAGATTTTTACGCTCATATATCTAAGGATGACTGTTTAAAGTTTAAAGGACCCCAGCATCCAAGGCATTGTATAATAACTACTTCTCTTTACCTGTTGTAGTATACAGTGCGGAAGACCAATATTTTCTCGATATTTACGTGAGAAATTTTCAGGTAATTTATGCACGGCCCCTTATAACGAATTTGATGTTATACGTGTTCTCATAATCGATTAAATGTACATATTTTGTTGAAAAATCGTCTTTTTCGATAGAAAATTACTCTTCTTGGTTGAAAATTTATTTTTTGTTGTTGGAAATTCAAGTATTTGGTTAAAAATGCATGTACATATTTTTGTTGAAAATTCGTCTTTTTCGATAGAAAATTA
>CAKNYM010047620.1:15179-33156 GCA_932195095.1 Andricus curvator
GTCTTTTTCGATAGAAAATTACTCTTCTTGGTTGGAAATTTATTTTTTTTGTTGGAAATTCAACTATTTGGTTGAAAATTCATGTACATATTTTTGTGCAAAATTCGTCTTTTTCGATAGAAAATTACTCTTCTTTTGGTAGAAAATGTATCCTGCCCAAATTAGTTTAAAACACTCGTTTTACAAAATTTTTATTTTTTAACTTTTTTGAAATTCGAAAAAATCTCAAAAAGTTTTCAAACATTTTTTACAATATACATACAGATTTTGCACATTTTCCAAAACTTTTCCTAAATCCTTTGACCCAAATATTTCAGGCACCCGCTGTTAGGCGTCTCATAATTATTTAAGGCCATTTAAAGTTTAAATCCCTCATTTAAACTCGGGGAAAACCTGTAGGCCATTGTTCTAGAATCTAGTACGATCCTCATATAGCTATCCTACGGTCCCTATACCTGGTTATACCCAATTAATTTTGGGAATTTCCTCCTTTTATGGTATATTACTCTATAGTCTATTGTAAGAAAACTCGAAGAGTAGAATGAATGGCCAGGAAGGAGTGAGCCAAAGATAACGAAAATAAGAATTGCATATTATTACGGGCAGATGACAATTCCAGCCGAACTGTTGCCGTCGATCCCAGTCAGCGGGAGTCCTTTGTATCTAATGAGGATTAAAATGAGGAATATAAGATTTTTTAAATTTGGCACTTGGTAATTTATAAATTCAATATTCGAAATCTGCGAATTATAACGATTCCAACGATATGTTATTTGACTTAAAAGTTGAAAATTAAATAATAAATGTTGAAGTATATGTGAAATTTTATTTCATGGAAAATCGTTCAGTATATTTTACTCAAATCCACTGCAGTATCTTTAATGTATTGGTGCAATGTTTGACATAGCTTGGGAAATTCCGGAAGCAAACATTTGGCCAGATTTGATCACTTATTACATAAAATCATAATTTTGATTTATTTCTCAAACAATCGCAATTCTCAAAATTATCCTTAAATAATTTTGCACATTCAGTCCAAAAGTATGAATAGTCTCATTCCTAGCTTAATTTATAAACTCAATGACAAACATCATACATTTTTGTATTGCTTAACTAAATTTTTTATGAAATTAAATTAAAAATACTATTCGAACACATAAAAATCAGAATATAAAGTATTTTCATGGAGTCAAACTCAAGAGTATCGATTTTCAAATTTAACTTTAAAAATTTTGAACAGGGACCAAAACAGAAAATTGCATTTGCTTAAGTGTCGACAAAAATTTTTAAACTGAATTCGACAAATTTTGAAAATAATTTTTCTTCCTTTCACAAATAATATGTTTCATATTACCGGCTCCAGATGTTTTACTACTTGCACTTCTGTTTTCTTTTTATTAACTCAAGCCTCAAAAAAACAGACTACTTTTCAAACCAAAAAAAAAAGAAATTTTCAAAAAAAAGAGTTGAATTTTTAACCAAGAAAGATTTTTCGGTCAATAAAGAAAAAAATCTCAGTCGAAATGTTGAATAGAAGAATCAATAAAAAAATTCATCAATTTTCAAAATTATATAATTTTAAGCAATGTTAAGCTAGAAACATTAATTTATACATCAAAATGTGTTCTGAGATTTTTTTAATATTCTCTCAAAAATTTCTTTAGAAAAATAAATTAAAAATTTTCCCGGAAGCTAATGCCAATTTTTTTATTATCTTGGAACATGAATTTTTCTATAATTTTTTTATGCTTTTGAAACCTTTCCAAATGCTTAGAAAGCTTCTAAATTTTGTGTTCAAAATCTTAAACAATCTACTTTTTGTTTTACATGTTTTTAAACCTTTTCATGTTTTAAATTATTTTGGAATCTTTTCAAAACTATTTAACCATACAACTTTTTTCCGTATCTCACGCGGGTTTGCCGAAAATTTGCATTTTATTTGTTTCATAGTATTTTCGATAAATAGAACCGAAAATGACAAATCCTCACAAAAAATGCTGAGAAGAAATTTTGTAGGATTTTTTGCATATTATTTTCGAGAAATAAAACCAAAACATCAAGTCTTATCAAAAAATGGTTGAGGGAGAAATTGTAGATATTTTAAAAAGCTTCAATTCTTCTTTTAAAATTTCTCCACGTATCTGTCCTTGGTTAACACGCTCGCTCTTTCTTTTAGAATACAAAAAAAGTGTGCCAAAGCTCGACGATTTGATCCGTTCATTTGTTTCGAGAGTTATCATGTTTACGGACATACAGACAGACAGACGCCATCGCCAAAACTTGATTTTCGGCTTTAGGGGGTCTCAAAACGTGGAGATCCGTTCAAAAACTGAAGTGTGAAATTTCGACCTGTTATAATACTTCCTCAATCATAAATGATGAGAATGTAAAAATGATTACATATTTTAATGAGTGAAGACTTATTTTATGCATTAGATTTGTAATTTTAATTAGAAATTCTAATTTAGGTTTTTAATTTTTTAATATAAAAATTATTACAATTAGAACGTTTTCTATTTAAAATTATTACTTCTAATTTAAAATAAAATTTCATAATTTTGAAGGTTTCAATTAAAAATCATTTAACATTGAAGGCTTTTAATTAGAAATTATATAAACATTTATACTTATAATAAAAATAATATTTATAATAAAAATGCCAACGGCCATACCACGCTGAAAAACCCAGTTCTCGTCAGATCACTGAAGTTAAGCAGCGTTGGACGCGGTTAGTACTTGGATGGGTGACCATTCAAGAATACTGACATGAGTGCTGTTGGCACATCATGGGTGTGGTGAGCCCACACTTGTAGTTATTTATAACTACAAGAAAAAACCTAGAAACACTACCCGAATCGGGTAGTGTCACGCCTACCCTGAAAGGGAAATGGTTTAATGGTATATATATTATTGGTTATATTCCATTGTGTTCAACTTCGCAAGCGTTCCTCATTTAAAAGATCAATTTAATAAATTCTGAAATTATTTGATTTTGATCGTTGCAAAATAATAGCAATGCTTTTATTTATAACCCTGCAACCTTAACATTTCTACATTTGCGAAGAAAAACAAGTTTTGAATGTAAGTGAAAATTTAGTACAAGTTTCTGGAGTTCATTTTTACATAGCATTGATTGGTTGGTGCAGTTTACTTCTAACCTAGGATCAATATTGATTAATTTGTTTCAAATTATTTAATAAAAAATTGCTGTAAGAAAATGAAAATGTAATACATGTTTCTTTATCCATTTTAAAGAAACATTTATATAATCTTTACTTAATACACAGTAATATGGAATATCAATTGGAAAAATAAATATTTACCTAATTACAAAATTAGCATTAAAATTAATTTTTGTGGCAAAGCTGTAGTATTGTCACTAATTTATTTTCTGGGCCAATAAAATAAGGATTAGAATTTCAAAAGTATTATCATTTTATATTAATTTGTTATTTTGTAAATCATGTCAGAATCCCTGTTTCTACTTGACCGATTTTTTTAGATAACAGGGAGAAGCTGCAAGGATAATAGATTTGAAATCATTACCCTTAGAGCCGCAGAGCAACGATTTTACCTACAGAGAAACAGTGGAGGAAGGTAGTACGAAGAGGGCAGTAGCTACGCACCGCACGAAAGTAGTTGCTATATATATTTTTCCCCCACTCCGCCGCCACTTGCCGCATCTAGGTGTATAATATCTTTGCTAAATATAAGTCAATTTTACTAGGAATAATTTATAAAAATAATTCCTAGTATAATTGACTTGTTTTAAAACATAACATCTTGCAAAAGAAAGCGTGGGTCAGAAAAAATGTTCTCCTTCCGATCTCTCTAGTAGCTTATTGGTAAAACACCTGACCGACAATCAGTTGATCTGGCGTTCAAATCCCAGGTTAAAGATTTTCTGTATTAGAGGATATAACTTTGATCAATATTGCAGATTTCTGTTTTCAGGGTGTGTGAAAAGATTTCTGTTCTGATTGATCTTTACCATCTCCGATGATAATACAGACTATTTTTGAAATTTTTGATCTCGAGTCGAGACTCTCGAAACTTTTTATTTGAGATTCTCGATCTCCATGAAGTTTTGAGTCCATTTTAGTATTTTTTAAGAAAATCTCGAATGTTCTCGAAATCGTCTCGAATTCATCACTAAATTCACGTCAATTTTACTAGGAATAATAAATAATAATAATAATTCCTAGTAAAATTGACTTGTATTAAAACATAATATCTTGCAAAAGAAAGCGTGTGTCAGAAAAAAGGTTCTCCTTCCGATCTCTCTAGTAGCTTATTGGTAGAGCACCTGACCGGCAATCAGTGGATCTGGCGTTCAAATCCCAGGTTAAAGATTTTCTGTATTAGAGGATATAACTTTGATCAATATTGCAGATTTCCGTTTTCAGGGTGTGTGAAAAGACTTCTGTTCTGATTGACCGTTACCATCTCCGATGATAATACAGATTATTTTTTGAAATTTTTGATATCGAGTCGAGACTCTCGAAACTTTTTATTTGAGATTCTCGATCTCCATGAAGTTTTGAGTTCATTTAAGTATTTTTTAAGAAAATCTCGAAATCGTCTCGAATGCATCACTAAATTTAACTACGGTCCCTAACCTAATTGTTATGCTTTTTCGATAAAAATATGAAGGAAGCGAAAAAGGAGGTCTATTTTAGAGCGAGATCGAGCGACCAGAGAGAGGCCCGAAGGCGAGGGCCAGGCCAGTTGAGCGGTTCTTTAAAGAAGTTGCCCTCGAAGCTTCCCGAAGCTTGAAATACCTAATAAGCATTATTGGTGGGGCCATGCTTGTATATTCGTATAAGGTGGGAGTTTGGGCCCCAAGCGCGTCCCACGGCCATCTATGGGAGCGGACAAGCCTTTCTCGTTTCGCTTATGTAAGACTGTAGGTTCAGGATGAGGGAGTGAAGGTGGAGGGGGTAAGGCCCCGGGCCCCGGGGCTGTCTGGTTGTTCTCAAAATGATTCACAGCCTCCGGTAATGCGTGGGTGATCGCTATTCGCTCGTCGGACTCCCCCGACCATCTTTTCTTGCCCTGCCATCGAGAAGGTTAAACATACACCCACCAGAGGTCATATATCCGCGAGCGGATAGAAATCGCGAGAAAAGGACGATAGGGAAATTGTTCCTGATTCGAGGAAGGAATACATACATGAACGAAACAAGCGAATTGCGAATGATCGATAACAGCCTTCAACTTGGAGGATAATATTCTGCAGATTTATCCTTATTTGGGTGGGCCAGGAATTACGTACACTCTTCCATTCCCCTTTTTCCCCTTCTTCCCCTTTTTCCTTTATAATTTTTAAAAAATCCCCTATAATCCCTATATTCGAGAACAGACTTAACACTTTTTCCCCTATTCCACATTTTAAAAAGAATTCCTCTTTTGTACCATATTTTCCAGAAACTTCCCCTTTTTACCCCCATTCCCCTTTTTTTCTCTTTTTCTGAAAATACCCTACAATCTCTATATTTGAGAGCAGATTTCACACTCTTTCCCCTATTCCCTTTTTTCCTTCTTATTTAAAACTTTCTCTTTTGCCATGTTTTTTAAAAAGAAATGTTCTCTTTTTTCTTATTTCCCCCCACCACCCCTTCCCCTTTTTCCCCTGTATTCAAGAACAGAATTTACCCTCTTCCTCCCATTTCCTCCCTTTTCATTAAAAAAAAAAATTCCATTCTAGGAACTTTCTCTTTTTTCCCCATATTTCCTATTCTTTCCCCTATTTCCAGCTTTTCCCCATTTCCCCCTGTTTCTCCCTGTTTTTCTCAAAATCACGAATAATCCCTATATTTGAGAACAGACTCAACAATCTTTCCCCTATTTCACCTTTTAGAAAGAATTCCTCTTTTGTACCATATTTTCCAGAAACTTCCCCGATTTACCCCATTCCCCTTTTTTCTTCTTTTTTTCTCAAAATACATCAAAATCTCTATATTTGAGAGTAGACTCTTTCCCCTATTTCCCTTTTTCCACCTTTTTTAAAACTTTCTCTTTTCCCATGTTTTTTAAAAAGAAATTTGATCTTTCTTTTTATTTCCTCTTCCCCTCCCCCTTTCCCCCTTTTCCCCTAAAATCAAGAACAGACTTTACACTCTTCCCCCCATTTCCTCCCTTTTCTTTTTTTTTTCAATTTGCATTTTAGGAACTTTCTCTTTTTTCCCCAGATTTCCTATTCTGTTTCCTATTTCCAGCTTTTCCCCATTTCTCCCTGTTTCTCCCTGTTTTTCTCAAAATCACGAATAATCCCTATATTCGAGAACAGACTTTACACTCTTCACCCTATTTCCCCTCTTTTCCTCTTAAAAATAATTCGTTCACTTTAGAAACTTCCTTTTTTCCCATGTTTTCCAGAAATATCCCCTATTTCCTGCTTTTCCTCCTTGCCCCCTGTTTCCCCCTATTTTTCTTGAAATCACGAATAATCCCTATTCAAGAACAGACTTTACACTCTTTTCCGCATTTCCCCTCTTTTCCTCTTTTTAAAAAACTTCCTATATTTTAGAAACTTCCTCTTTTTCCCCATGTTTTCAAGAAACTTCATCTATTTCCTCCTTTCCCCCATTTTCCCCCTCTTTACCCTATTTTTCTCAAAATACCGTATAATACCTATATTCATGAACAGACTTTACACTTTTTCCCCTTTCCGCTTTTTCCTCTATTTTTCTCAAAATCCCATAAAAACTCTATATTCGAGAGCAAACTTTACACTCTTCCCCCCATTCACCTCTTTCCTTTTTTTTCTCTTTTCCCATGTTTTTTAAAAGAAATTTGCCCAATTTTGTTATTTTCCCCTTTCCCCCTTGTCTATCCATCCCTATTTAAAAATAATTCCTCTTTTGTACCATATTTTCCAGAAACTTCCCCTATTTACCCCCTCTTCCCTTTTTCCTCTGTTGTTCTCAAAATACCCTAAAATCTCTATATTCGAGAGCAGACTCCAGACTCTTTCCCCTATTCCCCTTTTTTCTTCTTTTTTCAAAACATTCTCTTTTCCCTTGTTTTTTAAAAGAACTTTTCTCTATTTTCTTATTTACCCCTTTTCCCCTATATCCCTGTATTCAAGAACAGATTTTACACTCTTCCCCCCATTTCCTCCCTTTTCATTTTTGTTTAAAACTTCCATTTTAGAAACTTTCTCTTTTTTGCCATATTTCCATTAAATTTCCCCTACTTACTGCATTTTCTCCTTTTTCCCCTGTTTTTCTTAAAATCACGAATAATCCATATTCAATAACAGACTTTACACTTTTTTCCTCGTTTCCCCTCTTTTCCTCTTTTTAAAAAACTTCATCTATTTTAGAAACTTCCTCTTTTTCCCCATGTTTTCAAGGGACTTCATCCATTTCCTCCTTTTCCCCCTTTTCTCTCTGTCCCCCCTATTTTTCTGAAAATAACGTATAATACTAATATAATATTCGTGAACAGACTTTACACTCTTTTCCCCATTTCCTCTCTTTTCCCCCTCTTTTAAAACCTTCTCTATTTTAGAAACTTCTTCTTTTTTCCCCATGTTTTCAAGAAATATCCTCTATTTCCTGCTTTTCTCCTTTCCTCTATTTTTCTCAAAATCCCATAAATACTCTATATTCGAGAGCAGACTTCACACTCTTTTCCCTGCTTCCCCTTTTTCCTCTTTTTTTTTAAACTTTCTCTTCTCGCATGTTTTTTAAAAAGAAATTTCCCCAATTTTCTTATTTTCCCCTTTCCCCCTTTTCCCCTTTTCTAATTTTCCCCTATATCCTTATGTTCAAAAAAAGACTTTATAGACTTTATACACTTTCCGCCATATCCTCCCTTTTCCTTTTTTAAAAAAAAAACTTCCATTTCAGAAACTTCCTCTTTTTTCTCCAGGTTTTCATGAAATTTCCCCCACTTCCTGCTTTTCCTCCTTTCTTCCATGTTTTTCTTAAAATTACGAATAATCCCTATATTCGTGAACAGATTTTACACATTTTTTCCTCGTTTCCCCTCTTTTACTTTTTTAAAAAACTTTCTGTATTTTAGAAACTTCCTCTTTCTCCCCATGTTTTCAAGAAACTTAATCTATTTCCTCTTTTCCCCCCTTTTCACTATTTTAAAAAACTTTCTGTATTTTAGAAACTTCTTCTTTCTTCCCATGTTTTCAAGAAACTTCATCTATTTTCTCCTTTCGCCCCTTTCCTCCCTCTTCACCCTATTTTTCTCAAAATACCGTATAATACCTATATTCGTGAACAGACTTTACACTCTTTTTCCCATTTGCTCTCTTTTCCTCCGATTTTAAAATTTCCTCTATTTTAGAAACTTCTTCTTTTTTCCCCATGTTTTCAAGAAATTTCCTCTATTTCCTGCTTTTCCTTCTTTTCCCCTCACCCCTGTTTTTCTCAAAATCACAAATTATCCCTATATTCGAGAACAGACTTTTCACGCTTCCCCCCATTTTCTCCTTTTTTTTCTTTTCAAAAGCTTCCTCTTTTTCCCTATGTTTTTGAGAAATTTCCCCTATTTCCTGCTTTTTCTCCTTTTCGTCTTTCTCTCCCTGTTTTTCTCAAAATCACGAATAATCCCTACAGTCAAAAACAGACTTCACACTCATTCCCCTCTTTTCCTCTTTTTCGAAAATTTTCTTTATTTTAGAAACTTCCTCTTTTTCCCCAATGTCTCCAAGAAGGTTTCTCTATTTCCTCCTTTTCCCCCTCTTCTCCCTATTTTTTTAAAATACTGTTTAATCCTTATATTTAAAAACAGATTTTACGCTCTTTCCCCCCTTTTTCTCTTTTTTCCAATATTATCAAGAAACTTTCCCTATTTCCCCCTTTTTCCTCATTTTTCGAAAAATCCCCTATAATCCTCATATTTGAGAACTGAATTAACACTCTTTCGCCTATTTCCCCCTTCTAAAAGAATGTTTCTTTTTTCATATATTTTCAAGAAACTTCCCCTATTTAACCCATTTCCCTTTTCTCCTCCATTTTACTCAAAATCCTCTAAAATCCCTATATCAAAATTCCTCATTATCCCTATATTTGAAAACAGATTTAACACTTTTTTCCCTATTCCCCTTTTTTAAGAGAATTTCTCCTTTCTCCTATATTTTCAAGAAACTTCCCCCATTTACCCGCTTTCCCCCTTTTTCCTCTGTTATTCTAAAAATACCTTAAAATCTCTATATTTGAGAGCAGACTTCACACTCTTCCCCCTCTTTCCTTTTTTTTTAATTTCCTATTTTTCCCATTTTTTAAAAAAAATTTCTCCTCTTTCCTGCTTTTTTCCCTCACCCTGTTTTTTTTTTAAATCACGAATAATGTCTTCATATAAGAACAGACTTTACAATCTTTCCTTCATTTCCCTTCTTTTCCTCTTTTTTAATAACTTTCTCTACTTTCGAAACTTCCTCTTTTCCCCCCTGTTTTCAAGAAACTTTCTCTATATTTTTCTCAAAATCCCGTATAATCTGTATATTCGAGAACAGACTTCACACTCTTTCCCCTGCTTCCCTCTTTTTTTCAATATTGTCAAGAAATATCCCTTATTTCCCTCTTTTCCAATATTTTTCTCAAAATTCCCCATTATACCTATATTCAAGAACAGAATTTGCACTCTTTCCCCTATTCCTTTCTTTTTTCAAAAATTCCTCTGTTTGCACATGTTTTCAGGAAACTTCCCCTATTTCCTCCTTTTCCCCCTTTTTCCCCTTTTTCCAAGAAACTTCCCTTATTTCCCCCTTTTGCAATATTTTTCTGAAAATTTCCTATTATCCCTATATTCGAAAGCAGATTTCACACTCTTTCCCTTATTCCCCTCTTTTTCAAACTTTCCTCTGTTTGCACATGTTTTCAAGAAATTTCTCCTATTTCCTCCTTTTCGTCCTTTTTCCCCTTTTCCCCCTTTTCCTCTATTTTTCTCGATATCCCGTTTATTCCCTGTATTCGAGAACAGACTTCACACTCTTTCCCCTACATCCCTCATTTTTCCAGTATTATCAGGAAACTTCCCTTATTTCCCCCTTTTCCAATATTTTTCTCAAAATTTCCTGTTATCCTTATATTCGAGAGCAGATTTCACACTCCTTCCCCTATTCCCCCCTTTTTCAAACCTTCCTCCGTTTGTACATGTTTTGGAGAAATTTCCCCTATTTCCTCTTTTTCGTCCTTTTCTCCCTTTTCCTCTATTTTTCTCCATATCTCGTTTATCCCTATATTCGAGAACAAAATTTACACTCTTTCCCCTATTCCACTCTTTTCCCCTTTTATAAAGAATTACTCTTTTTTCTCATGTTTTTAAGAAACTTCCCCTTTTTACTCCTATTTTCCTTTACTCATTTATTTTATTGGTTTAGGAATAAACTATTTTGTTGAAAATTCGTTTTTTTTTTTTTTTTTTTTTTTTTTTTTTTTGTTGTAATTGAAAATTATCTATTCTAGTTTTGGTTTGATTATTGATCAAAAAATACGACTTTGAAAATACGACTTTGTTGAAAATACGACTTTGTTGAAATTTGGAATAATTATTCAAAACATTTGTTTTATTATTTAAAGATTTAAATATTCTTTTGAAAATTAATTATTTCAGCTGAAAATTTAACTATTCCATTGTTAGTTGGAAATTGATCGTTTTTAGAGAAAAATTCAACTAGATTCTTGAAAATTATTTTTTTTTTGGTTGCAAATTCCTTTTTTTGTAAAAAAATTTTCTTCTTAATTGAAAATTCAACTACTTCTTTGAAATTCGAACAGTATACACCAGATGTGCGACATTTAAGGTAGTTGTCGTGAAAAAATATATATTTGAAAATCATAACTTTCAGATGATTTTAAAAATAAAACTAATATTACTAATGATGTAATATAAAATAAAAAACATTATTTTCAATGACATTTTAAAACTTGCAAAAAAATTTAGTTTAACAATGTTTTTTGCAACTGAATTTTTTCTTACTATCGCTTTTTCCAAATTTTTCAAAAATGGTTAAATTAAAAACAACAATGATGGTTTATTGTTTACTCATTTTTAAAATTGGAAACAGTAGAGTTGTAGAGAATTTTTTCCCTGCAAAAATAATCAATGAATTATCAAAAATCAACAAGTTTTGAAAAATTGGTAAGAAGCGACATTAGGAAAAAAGGCAATTACAAAAACTATTATTAAAATAATTATTTCTCGTAAGTTTTAACCTTTTTTTATGAAAAAATGTTTTTTCTTCCGTAAGAAATTACTGATAACATCATTTCAATTCTTAAAATCATAGACAACTTTTTTTTTATCTAAAGACCTGATTTTTAGCACAAAATCGAATTTTTGTTATATGTAAATTAATTTTCATTTTCTGAAAGCCTTATGTCACTCATAAGTTACTCATGACATTACAAAAAATATAATAAGGTCTAGACTTTAAAAACAATTTTTAAGAGAAAAATAATTTAACAAGGAATCTGTATTATCATCAGAGAATAACATAAATTTTTAGCGTGTTTTCAGACTAGATATGAATTAAATATTATTTCAATTAATTTTTTCTGAAAAAAGATCTTCTCCTTTCGCTCCGCTGGGAATCGAACTTCAGAACTTCCGAATACCGACCGGCAATCGGAAGTTCTGAGGTTCGATTCCCAGCGGAGCAAAAGGAGTTTTTTTCAGAAAAAATTAATTAAAATAATAATTTAACAGTTAGTGTAAATTATCGACAAAAATCACTTATAATGTTAACATGACAACTTAAAAAAAAATGTTTTGCTTCTATTCAGTTCCGGTAATGGTCGAACAATGTTTTAAAATGAGCTCATTGCACGTATGGCAAGGTTGCATTGCGATGAATGTGAAGTACCTGAGGCAATTTCCTAATTGCGATGGACGAGAAGATGACTCTGCTCAGAGTTCTTTTCACCTCTCCAGGGCACTTTGAGTTCGAGAGCCTAGCTATGCTGAGCGCAAAAGGAACCATTTTTAACCATAACATTTTATGTCTCAAAGTTAGGGAATTTTTAGATTTTTCAAGGAATATTATGATCAGAGAATAACAGAAATTTTTAACGTCTTTTCAGACTAGATGGAGATATGAATTAAAAATTATTTTAATTAATTTTTTCTGAAAAAAGATCTCCTCCTTTCGCTCCGCTGGGAATCGAACTTCACAACATCCGATTGCCGGTCGGGTGCTTTCCCATTAAGCTACTAGAGATATCGAGAGAAGAAACTTTTTTCAAAAAATACACGCATTATTTTTCTAGATGGTACAAGTTAAATTTTTCAAGGAATCTGTATCATCATCAGAGATTAACAGCATTTTTTAACGGCTTTTCAGTCTAGATGGAAATATGAATTAAAAATTATTTAAATTAATTTTTTCTGAAAAAAGATCTTCTCCTTTCGCTCCGCTGGGAGCGAAATCCATCTAGTCTGAAAAGACGTCTAAAATTTCTGTTATTCTCCGATGATAATACAGATTCCTTGACAAATTTAACTTGTACCATTTAGCAAAATAATGCGTGTATTTTCTGAAAAAAGTTTCTTCTCTCGATCTCTCTAGTAGCTTAATGGGAAAGCACCCGACCGGGAATCGGAAATTCTGAGGTTCGATTCCCAGCGAAGCGAAAGGAGAACATCTTTTTTCAGAAAAAATTAATTAAAATAATTTTTAGATTATCACATGGAACCGTATTCTGCCATAATATTTTAGGTCCCGATGTCAGAGCATGTTTAAAATTTGTTGTTTGATTTTTTTATAGCTTAAGGGTAGAGAAAAGGGGCTTTCCCGAAAAACTAGAAAGATGCAACTTTTTTAGGTATTTTTCGAGATCAAATGAAAAAATTTTAAGCAATAAAATTTTAGGTTTCGAAGTTAGGACATTTTTCAGAAATTTTATTTGAAATATCTTAAGGGTAGAAAACAGGCGTGTTCTGGAGAAAATATGGAGATGAAAATTTTTTGGATATATTTGGACATCAAATGGAACATTTTAAGCCATTCAATTTTAGGTCCTGATGTTAGGACATTATTCAAAATTGTTGGTTCTATTTCCTAATACCTTGAGGGTATAGAAAACAATGGTGTTTCGGAAAAAGAGAGGGATGAGACGTTTCTGGGTATATTTGGACATCACATGGAACCATTTTTGGCCAAAAGATTGTAGGTTTCGAAGTTAGATCATTTTTGAGAAATTATGACCTTTTTAAATATATTAAGGGCAGAGAACAGGCATGTTCCGGAAAAAAATAGGGGAACGAAACTTTTCTGGATATATTTGGACATCAACAGGGAACATTTTAAGCCATAAAATGTTATGTCCTGAAGTTAGGGCATTTTTCAAAATTTTTTTTTGAAATATCTTAAGGGTAGAAAACAGGCATGTTCTGGAAAAAATAGGAAGATGAAACTTTTCTGGATATATTTGGACATCAAATGGAACATTTTAAGCCATACAATTTTAGGTCCTGATGTTAGGACATTATTCAAAATTTTTGGTTCTATTTCCTAATATGTTGAGGGTATCGAAAACAATGGTGTTCCAGAAATAGAGGGAGATGAAACGTTTCTGGGTATATTTGGACATCAGATGGAACCATTTTTGGCCAAATAATGTTAGGTCTCGAAGAAAAGGCATTTTTCAGAAATTTTCTTTTTAACATCTTAAGGGTAGAAAACAGGCGTGTTCTGGAAAAAATAGGGAGATGAAACTTTTCTGGATATATTTGGACATAAAATGGAAACATTTTCAGCCATAAAATTTCAGGTCCTGAAGTAAAGGCATTTTTCAGAATTTTCGGTTCTATTTCTTAATATGTCGAGGGTAAAAAACAGTGGTGTTCCGGCAAAAGAGAGGGATGAAACGTTTCTGGGTATATTTGGACATCAGATGGAACCATTTTTGGCCAAATAATAGTCGGTCTCGAAGTAAAGGCATTTTTCAGAAATTTTAACCCTTTTTTGATATCTTAAAGGTAGAAAACAGGCGTGTTCCAGAACAATGAGGGAATGAAACTTTTCTGGATATATTTGGACATCAAATGAAAACGTTTTCAGCCATAAAATTTCAGGTCCTGAAGTAAAGGCATTTTTCAGAATTTTCGGTTCTATTTCTTAATATCTTAACACTAGGAAACAATGGTGTTCCGTAAAATAGAGGGATGAAACGTTTCTGGGTATATTTGGACATCACGTGGAACCATTTTTGGCCAAAAGATTGTAGGTTTCGAAGTTAGGGCATTTTTTAGAATTTTTTTTTTGATATATCTTAAGGGTAGAAAACAGGCGTGTTCTAAAAAAATAAGGAGATTAAACTTTTCTGGATATATTTGGACATCAAATGGAACATTTTAAGCCATTAATTTTAGGTCCTGATGTTAGGACATTATTCAAAAAATTTTGTTCTATTTCCTAATATCTTCAGGGTATAGAAAACAATGGTGTTCCGAGAAAAGAGAGGGATGAAACGTTTCTGGGTATATTTGGACATCAGATGGAACCATTTTTGGCCAAATAATTTTAGGTCTCGAAGAAAAGGTATTTTTCAGGAATTTTCTTTTTAATATCTTAAGGGTAGAAAACAGGCGTGTTCTGAAAAAATAGGGAGATGAAACTTTTCTGGATATAGTTGGACATCAAATGGAACATTTGAAGCCATACAATGTTAGGTCCTGATGTTAGGACATTATTCAAAATTTTTGGTTCTATTTCCTAATATCTTGAGGGTATCGAAAACAATGGTGTTCCAGAAATAGAGAGAGATGAAACGTTTCTTGGTATATTTGGACATCAGATGGAACCATTTTTGGCCAAATAATGTTAGGTCTCGAAGAAAAGGCATTTTTCAGAAATTTTCTTTTTGACATCTTAAGAGTAGAAAACAGGCGTGTTCTGGAAAAAATAGGGAGATGAAACTTTTCTGGATATATTTGGACATCAATTGGAAATCAAATTTTTGAATATTTTGGGGGTAGACAACGGGGTTTTTCCCAAAGAGCTAGATGCAGTAAACTTCTTTATTAACAATATTTGCACAATATTAAAAAAGTTCTCTAAAATGTACCCCTTAAAATACGACAGGTCAAAAATGTATCAATTAAGGGTAGTGTTTTCCATATTTGAAAAATAAATTTTTTTTTGTAAGTCCTTAAAATTTTCATTTTACTTTCATAAAATTAAGAATAAATCCTTAAAAATTTAGTTATAATAACTTTCATTCTCAACATTTTTATTGAGTTTGAAGGAAGAATGTTTTATTTAAAAATTTTTTTCTGATTTGAAAGAGGGAAATTCTCCATTTCTAACATTTTTATTGAGTTCGAAGGAAAGAAATTTTAGTTTTCAATTTTCTCTGAATTGAAAAGGGAAATTCTTTTATTTTTGAGATTTTTGTAGAATTGGAAGGGACGAAATTTTGATTTTTTTTTTTCAATTGGAAGAGGCCATTTTTTTCTTAAGTTGTAGGGGGGAACTTTTTATTTTGAATCTTTTTTTCTAAATAAAATAATAACTTTTTAATAATAATATTTTATTAAAGGCTTAAAATAAGTTTAAAAGAAAGGTATGTATTATGCAAAATGATTTAAATTATTTGCACGACTGCGAAAATATAAAATGAAGAAGTTAATTAAAAATGTAAAATAAACTGAAAATTTCTCGATTTTAGTCGGAAATTGAGAGGGTTCATTAAAATTGTGTTCCTCATTATGAATGCTTTTTGAATTCCCCAAACGTAAAATGAAGCACATCATACAGTTCAAATAGCGAACTTTATACGTCCAGTGTATGTATTTCGCCTCCGGCTATGGCTCACTATATGCGAATATTGCAAAATGATACGTTTTGCGGAGCTCAATAAAATTTTTTTTCAAATTTAATAATTGCACCCATTTTTCATTATCTGAAATACCAAGACAGATTTACGACAAATAGAAATAATAGAGCAATAATTTCATAATTCGAGTAATTTAAAAAAAAACATTATTTTTAGGGATAACTAAAAAATTCCGAAAAATAAAATTACCGAATAATAAAATTTACGAATTATAAAATATCCGAACTGGAAAATTCCCGAATATAAACGATTAAAATTTTAATTGAAAATTAATTTTTGTAACTAAAAAGTTAACTAAATTTTTTGTCGAGTTTTTTTCTGATAGAAATTTAATCTTTTTGACAGAAAATTTAACTATTTCGTTGAAAACTTATTTTCTTTGCTTAAAAACTCATTTCTCTAACTGAAAATTAAATTATTTTATTTTCTGTTGAAAAATGATATTTTTTATTTGAAAGTTTCATTAAAAATTAAAATATTTGGTTAATCACTCATGTATTTCGTTAAAAATTATTGTTTTTTTGGTATAAAATTAGTTGTTTTTTAAATTGAAAATTAATTTTTTTAATTAAAAATTGAACTATTCCATTTTTTTTATAGAAATTTAATCTTTTTGGTTGAAAATTCAATTATCAGGTTGAAAACTCCATTAAAAATTAAAATATTTTGTTTAAAATTCACGTATTTTGCTAAAAATTATTCTTTTTTGGTCGAAAATTAATTTTTTTGGTTGAAATTTCATTTCTTCGCTTAAAAATAGTTTTTTTTTTCATTGAAAATTAATGTTTTTAACTATTCAATTTTTCGTCGAAATTTTTTTTTTATGGACATTTAATCTTTTTAGTTGAAAATTCATCTGTTTGGTTGAAAATTTAACTATTTCGTGGGAAATTTATTTTATTTGGTTAAAAACTTATTTGTCTAACTTAAAATAAAACTGTTCTATTTTTTGTTGAAAATTTATATTTTTTAGTTGAAAGCTCATCTATTTTGTTGAAATTTTGTCTTTTTTTGGTAGCAATATAACCCTTTTGGTTGAAAATTGAACTATTTGGTTAAAAATTTATTTTTATGATTGAAACTGCATTATTTCATTTGAAAGTTAATTTCTTTGGTTAAAAATTTAACAAATTTTGTTGAAAATTCTTTTTTTATTTTTGACAATGTTTTTTAATTAATAATGTATTATAAATATCCGAACTGGAAAATTCCGAAATATAGACAATTGGATTTTTTGTTTATAAATTAAAGAAAATTTTAAGTGTAATATATTTTTTAATGCGCAATAATTTAATTAATTTTATAAATTAAAAAATTTTATTTGTTCATTTAGGAGGATTGAGAAATCCCTAAAAATAAAATTCCTGGCACTGCAAAATTCCCGAATAATAAAATTACCGAATAATAAAATTGCAGAATTGGAAAATTCTCGAAGAATAAAATTCCTGAATTCGAAAATTTCCGAACAATTTATAACATTACCGAATTAAAAAATTCTCGAACAATAAAATTCCCGACAGTCTATAATATTACCGAATTGTAAAATTCTCGAATAATAAAATTACCGAATAATATAATTTGCGAATAATAAAATTTCCGAATTTCAAAATTCCCGAATAATAAAATTCCTTAATTGGAAAATTCCCCAATAATAAAATTCCTGAATTCGAAAACACCCGAACAATTTATAACATTGCCGAATTAAAAAATTCTGGAACAATAAAATTCCCGAACAGTTTATAATATTACTGAATTGAAAAATTCCCGAAAGTTTATAATATTACGGATTTCAAAAATTCCCGAATGATAAAATATCCGAACTAGAAAATCCCGAAATATGAATAATTAATTTTGTAAATAAAAAAAATTAGTTGTTCAATTGGGACGACTGAAAGATCATGAAAAATAAAATTCCCGAATTGTAAAATTCTTGAATAATAAAATTACCGAATAATAAGATTTACTAATAATAAAATTTCCGAATTGCAAAATTCCCGAATAATAAAATTCCTGAATTGTAACATTCTCGAATAATGAAATTTCTGAATTAGAAAATTCCCGAATAATAAAATTCCCAAACAGTTTATAATATAACCGAATTGAAAAATTCCCGAATAATAAAATTCACGAATTGTAAAATTCTCGAATAATAAAATTACCGAATAATAAAATTT
>CAKNYM010047620.1:33166-51373 GCA_932195095.1 Andricus curvator
CGAATTGTAAAATTCTCGAATAATAAAATTACCGAATAATAAAATTTCTGAATTGCAAAATTCCCGAATAATAAAACTCCTGAATTATAACATGCTCGAATAATGAAATTTCTGAATTAGAAAATTCCCGAATAATGAAATTCCCAAACAGTTTATAATATTACCGAATTGGAAAATTCCCGAATAATACAATTCCTGAATTCAAAAATTCCCGAACAATTTATAACATTACCGAATTAAAAAAATCTCGAACAATAAAATACCCAACAGTCTATAATATTACCGAATTGGAAAATCACCGAATAATAAAATTACCGAATAATAACATTTAAGAATTATAAAATGCCCGAATAATAAAATTCTCGAATAAAAAATTCCCGAACAGTTTATAATATTACTGAATTGAAAAATTCCCGATTAATAAAATTCCCGACATTTTATAATATTACGGTTTCGAAAATTCCCGAATAATACAATTCCCGACAGAAAATTGCCGAATTATAAAATATCCGAACTAGAAAATCCCGAAATATGAACAATTGAATTTTTTGTTTATATATAAAACAAAATTTTAATTGTAATAGAATTTTATTTGTAATTATTTAATTAATTTTCTGAATAAAAAAAATTAATTGTTTAATTGGAACGACTGAAAGATCCCGAAAAATAAAATTGCCGAATTGGAAAATTCTGGAATAATAAAATTACCGAATAATAAAATTTCCGAATTGCAAAATTCCCGAATAATAAAATTCCTGAATTATAACATTCTCGAATAATGAAATTTCTGAATTAGAAAATTCCCGAATAATAAAATTCCCGAGCAGTTTATAATATTACCAAATTGAAAAATTCCAGAATAATAAAATTTCCGACAGCTTATAATATTACGGATTCTGAAAATTCCCGAATTATAAAATATCTGAACTAGAAAATTCCCAAATGTAAACGATTGAAATTCTATTTGTAATAATTTAAATTATTTTATAAATGAACAAAAATTTAATTTTTTAAATATGACGAATGAAAAATCCCGAAACAAAATTTCCCGAAGCTGTAAACTTCCCGAATTGGAAAATTACCGAATAATAAAATTCCCTACAGGAAATCGCTGAATTATAAAATATCCGAACTAGAAAATCCCGAAATATAAACAATTAAATTGTTTCTTTATGAATCAAACCAAATTTTTATTGTAATATAACTTCAATTGAAATAATTTAATTAAGTTCATAAATAAAAAATTTTTAGTTGTTCAATGGGGACTACTGAAAATTCCCAAAAAATAAAATTCCCGACACTGTAAAATTCCCGAATAATTAAATTACCGTATGATGAAATTCACGAATAATAAAATTCCTGATAGAAAATCTTCGAATTGTAAAAATCCCGAATTTACACAATTAATTATTTTTGACAAATATTATTTATTTATTAAAAGAACAATAATAAAATATTTTTAACAACGACATTTCTTTTAAATGTTTAAAGTTTCTAAGATTATTATTTGAACTAAAAATAACAATAATTGAAAAAATATATATTTCTGGATGAAATTTTTTCAGATATTTTATAATTCGCCAATTTTCGGTCGGGAATTTAATTATTCAGGAATTTTGAAATTCAGTAATATTATAAACTGTCGGGAATTTCATTATTCGAATATTTTTCAATTCGGCAATATTATAAACAGTTCGGGAATTTCATTATTCGGTATTATTGTGATTCAAAAATTTTATCATTCGGGAATTTTACTATTCGGAAATTTTGTTATTCGGAAATTTTAGTATTCGGGAAAGGTATTTTTCGGGATTTTGCAGTCGTCCCTATTTTTAATTCAAAATAATAAAACTTACAAAAAAACATTTATTTTGACAATGATTTTTACAACTAAATTCTTCCTTACCATAGGATTTTACTAATTTTTGAAAAGTGTACTGTTCCGAATTTTGAATGTGCATTTTTCTGTGGCTGAAATCGTTTAATAATAAAAAAAAAAGAAAGCATTTTTTAAAAACACATCTCTATTCAAAGATTATTTCCTTATTTTCAAATCTGGAAACAGCACAGTCGTAGGGAATTTTTTCCCCAAAGTATAACCCATTATTTATAAAAATTCTACCATTAAAAAAAACTTTAAGAAGCGATAGTAAGAAAAAAATAAATTAAAAAAATATTGTTAAAATAATTAGTGTGTGTACGTTTCAAGCTTTTTTCATAGGAGATAATGATATCTCATGTTTTTTATTTGATGAACATTCTCGTGACTTGCGGTTGCCATACCAAAACTTTCCTTATCTACTTGTCAATATTTTCTTGAAATAAGGAAAAAAGTCAGTGGGTCATTGTCAGTACTTGACAACGTCTACCATTCTAAGGTTAATTTTAAATTCTAAAAATTTGTTTGAATGTTCTTATCAATAAATTGACGTATGTAGAGTCATTTTATTAAAAATTTTAAATCTTTAAATATATAGAGAGTTTAAGAGAATATTTTGAGAGAATATTTTGAGAGAATATTTTAAGAGAATATTTTGAGAGAATATTTTAAGAGAATATTTTTGGAGAATATTTTAAGAGAATATTTTTATAGAACAGAATATTTTAAGAGAATATTCAATATAAAGTATTAAGAATGAAAATATAACTAATTCACAACGGTTTTTAAATGTTCATTTCCTAACATTAAGTATATAAACAATTTGAAAATTCGTCCTTAAACAAAATTTTCAATATTAGGAGCTTTTCAAATTTCTGAAATAATTAATTTGAAAAATATGTATTGAACCAGAAGACCCAATAAGACGAATATTGAAAAAAAGTAACCAAATAGTTGAACTCCTAATCATATAGTTCAATTGTCAAGCGAAAAAGATGCATTTTCTATCAAATGGTGGAATTTTCAAAAAAAAAAAAAAAAAAGATTATTATTTAACCAAAAACAGTTGAATTTTTAAGACCAAAAGATAAATTTTATATTAGATAGCATTTTCAAACCGAAAATTTCACTTCTCAACAAAAAATTTAATTTTAAACTAAGAAAGTTGACTTTTCTATCATAAAAGATGAATTTTTTACTAAAAGACGAATTTTCAACCAGTTAAATTGAATGAGAAAAACGAGTTAAAAAAAGTTGAATCCTCTATCAAATAAATAAATTTTCAATCAAGAAAGATGAATTTTAAACCAATTAGATGATTATTAACCATAAAAGCTATTTTTTGAACCAAAAATGGAATCGCCAAATTTTCGGGCTAGAAAATTATTTTTCAACAAAAATGACAAATTTTCACCCAATTGAATTTAACGTAAAAAGACGAATTTTTAACCAAAGAGGGATAAATTTCCAACGAAAAATGTAATAGGTTAGTTTTCTGGTAAAAAATGAAATTTTAACCAAAAAAAAAGAACGAATTTTCAATCAAAGTGAATCTTAAACAAATTAATTTTTAGCAAAGTAGTTCAATTTTCAACCAAATAGTTAAATTTTCTATTAAAAAAGATACATTTTTAACAAAGTTCAACTTTCAACCATGCAGTTCAATATTCATTCAATGAAGACGATTTTTTGACCAAATAGGTAAATTTTCCACCAAGAAAATTAATTTGCTGCCAAAAAATACTAATTTTCAAATAAAAACGTCAATTATCTCTAAAATTGTTGAATTTTAAGGCTAAGAAAAAAGAATTATCTACAAAACAGTTGATTTTTTAACAAATAAATTAATTTTGTACCAAATAGTTAAATCTTCATAAAAATAAGTTAATTTTGAATAAAATAGATTAATTTTTGATTAAATAATTTAATTTTTTGATTAAATAGTTTAATTTGTGATCAAATAGTTGAATTTTTAATCAAAAAATATGATTTTTTGACTAAATAGTCTAGTTTTCCATTAAGAAAATTAATTTTCTACCAAAAAAGACCAATTTTCAAACAAAGACATCAATTTTCAATAAAATTGTTGAATTTTGACGCCAAAAAAAACGAATTATCTACAAAACAGTAATTAACATTAACATTCAAATACCAGCATTTTAATCTTGTAAAATTTCTAACATACACAGGATCTTTTATAAACGGAATAAAACAAAATTTCAAATACCAACTTAAAATTGTTAAATTTATTTATTTTAAACAAAAAAAAAACTTTTCAACTATAAGAGATGACATTTTAACAAAATACTTGAATTTTCAACAACACAGTTAAATTTTCAGCAAAATAATTTAATTTTGAATTAAAAGATTAATTTTCGATTAAATAGTTCAATTTGTAATTAAATAGTTGAATTTTTAATCAAAAAATATGATTTTTTGACCAAATAGTCCAATTTTACACCAAGAAAATTAATTTTCTACCAAAAAAGAAAAAATTTTCAAAGAAAGACATCAATTTTCAATAAAATTGTTGAACTTTGAAATTTCTAACATACACAGGATCTTTTATAAACGGAACAAAACAAAATTTCTGTAGAAAAATTGAATTTTCAGCCGGAAAATACGAATTTTTAGCAAAAAAGTTCATTTTCAAGAAAATAATTAAATTTTCGAACAAAGAGATAAACGTTTATTTAAAAAAAAAATTTAACAAAGCAGTTCAACTTTTACCCATGCAGTTGAATTTTCAATTAAAAAAGATCACTTTTCAACAAAACAGTTGAACTTTCAACCAATGAGGTGAATTTTTATCTAAAAATATGAATCTTGAACACAAAAATGATTTTTTAACAGATTCGTCCAGAAATTTCTACTAAAACAAATGAATTTTTAAATTAAAAAGACAACAACAAAATTTTAATTTTCATCCAAGAGAGATTTTAGCGTGACTTTTCAACATCAAAATATGAGTTTTAATTAAAAAGTAAATTTGCTACTAAGATACTTGAATTTTTAACCCAAGAAGACGAATTTTCAACACAATTTGAATTCTTTACCAAAATGAATGAACTTTCAGCAAAATTGTTGAATTTTCGACTAAATAGTTGCATTTTTATTTAAGACTTATTTAAGACATTTTTATTTCCGACTTAAGAATTCAACAATTTGGGTGACATTTTTTTTCTTCTTTCACTGAAAAATCTTCCTTGTTTAAAAATTTTCCTCAATTGTTAAAAATCAATACTTTTTAGTTTAAAATAGAACACTTTCGTTGAAAATTAATCTGTTTTGGTTGAAGATTCAACCAGTTTGTTGAAAATTTGTTTTCTGTGTGTTAGAAAATTAAGTTTTTTAACTTAAAATTTGAATATTATATTTTTGGTTAAAAATTGATGTTTTTAGTTGAAAATTCGTATTTTTTGTAGAAAATTAATCTTCTTGGTCGAAAATTCATCTGGTTGGTTTGAAATTTATCTATTTTAGTTGAATATAACTATTTTGCTGAAAATTCACTTTCTTTGTTAGAAAATTCTTTTGTTAGCTGAAAATTTATACTTTTTAGTTGAAAATACAACTATTTGATTGAAATTTAATATTTTTTACTTAAAAATTCAACTATTTGGTGGTAAATCTACCTATTTTGCTGAAAATTTGTTTTTTAAATTGAAAATTAACTTTTTAAACTGAAAATGTAACTATATTCCATTTTTGATTGAATATTGATATTTTTCAGTTGAGAATTCATGTATTCCGAAGAAAATTCGTCTCTGGTTTTTGAAAATTTAACAATTTTGTAAAATATCGATCCCTTTTGAGGATCAAATTCAACTATTTGGTTGAGAAATAACTTTTTTGTTGAAAATTATTATTTTTTTTGTTAAAATTAACTTTTTTAACTGAAATTTTAAATATTATATTTTTGGTTGAAATTTTATCTTTTTTAGTTAAAAATTTCACCATTCGGTTCAAAATTTATTCTTTTTAGTTGAGAATTCATCTATTTCACTTAAAATTTATGCATTATATTGAAAAATCGTTTTTTTTGAAGAAAATTCAACTATTTGGTTAAAAGTTGATTGAAGATTCGTAATTAGAGTTAAAAATTAATCTTTTTGGTTTGAAACTCAACTATTTGGCTGAAAATTCATATCTTTTGTTGAAGATGCAATATTTTTATCTGAAATTTTAGAAATTTAGAGTATCTTCAATTTAATATAAAATAATATATTTTAACAAATAATTTGCAACAAATAAAGATTTTTCAGTGATGAAAGAAAAAAAAGTTCACCTAAATTCTTGAACCTTAAAGCCAAAAGACAAATTTTCTATACAAAAATTAAATTTTCAACCAGAATAATAGGGATTTTCAGCAAAAAAATTAATTTTCAACAAAATAGTTACATTTTCAACCAGAGATATAAAGCTTCATTAAAAACTATTTCAACAGAATAGTTCAACTTTTACCCACGCAGTGAAATTTTCAATTAAAAAAGATCAGTTTTTAACTAAATAGTCAAACTTTAACCAAAGAGATGAATTTTTCACTAAGAATATGAATCTTCAACAAAAAATGATTTCTTAAGAAAGCGGTTCAAACAAAATTTTGAAACAAAATATTTTAAATAAGAAGTAAATTTTCTACGAAGATGCTTGAATTTTCAACCCAAAAAGACGAATTTTCAATAATAACAGTTGAATTTTCATACAAAAAGGATGACTTTTAAAAAAAATTATTTAAGTTTCAATCAAATAGTTGCATTTTCATCCAAGAAAGATTAATTTTCTACTAAAACCGATTTTTTTTTAAATCAGAAAGACAAATTAAAAAAAAATATATAGTTGAATTTTCATCCAAAAAATATTTAAATTGATTTTTCAACACAAAATGTGAATTTTTCTCAAAAGGTAAATTTTCTAAGAAATAGTTGAATTTTCAACAAAAAAGTAGATTTCTGGACCAGAAAGGATGATTTTTTTTACAAATTTATTGAATTTTCAACCAAAGAGATTTATTCTTATCCAAGAAATATGAATTTTTTACTCAGACAGATTTTTCAATAAAAAAGATCAATTTCCAAACAAAAAAATAGTCGAATTTTCATCCAAAAAAGATTTCAGGTGATTTTTCAACAAAATAGTTGAAATTTCGACCAAAAAGCATTTTTATCCAAGAAAGATGAAATTTCTACTAAAGCAGATGAATTTTTAAAGCAAAAAGACCAATTTTCAAAAAAATAGTTTGATTTTTATCCAAAAAACATTTCAATTGATTTTTCAACACCAAAATATGAATTTTTCTCAAAAGTTAATTTTCCTACGAAAAATTTTTTAAAATTTTTCAAGCAAAAAGATTGACTTTTTAACAAAACTGTCGAATTTTCAAACAAATAATAAAATTTACAACTAAAAAGATAATTTTCAGGAGGAAGCAACTGCAAAAAAAAAAATTCAAAGCAAATAAATTACTAACAAGAATGTTATATCAGAGTTACCGCAAACTTAATTTTAAATATTCGCTAATTTTTCCCTGACCAATTGTTCATTTTCCCTGACCATGAATATTTAAAGACCAGAATATTACGTTTGTAAGATTTTGAACCTAGAACCTTTTATAAGCGGAATCAAACAATTTCAAATAAAAATTGAAAAATTTCAAATTTATTCTGCTTGACAGTTATTTCAAATTATATAAATTCCCTGACATTTACAAGATTTTTTTTCTAAAACCCTGACTTTTCTCTGACTTAAAAAAAATTGTTGGCTGGGTTCCTTTTTTCACTCTCCAGTTTTCTTTGGCGCGAAAAGTTAAATTCATATTAAATTTCTGTACAATTTCTGCGAGTTACTTGTTTCATTTGCAGCCCTCACAGACCGGTCCCTATAGCCCCTATTGTACCCTATATTCAGTTAAGGTCCCTAAAGTACCCTATTTTCAATATTTGGTCCCTATCGTACCCTATGTCACTTTTCTGTCAATAAATTACATATTTTTGACATATTTTTGAAGTGTCTTGAATTCTTTTGAAATATTTCAGGGTATTTTTAAAGATTCCGATAATTTTTTAATAGGTCTTGAGAATTTGAAAGGATTTTTAAGATTTTAAACTATTTTTTAAACTTCTAAGGCATTTTCAAGAGCTTTTATTTTTAAATATTTTAGGGAATTTTAAAAGATTAGGACATTGCGCACTAATTACCCTTTATCTAGAATAAAATCTACTACTTTGTTACAATTTAACGATTTTGTAACATTTTTTAAATTATTTTTGGATTGAAAATTTAACTATTCTATGTTTGGTTAAAAATGTATCTTCTGCAGTTGAAAATTCAACTATTTTTTTGAAAACTTCTGTATTTTGTTGAAGCTTTGTCTTTTGTGGTAAAATGATAATCTTCTTGGTGACTAATTCACCTTTTTGGTTGAAAATTCAACTATTAGGTTAAAAGTTCCATTAAAAATTAAAATATTTGCTTGAAAATTGATTTATTTTGCTAAAAAATATTATTTTTTGCTAGAAAATTAGTTTTTTATCGAAAATTAATTTTTCTTTTATTGAAAATTAGTGTTTTCATTGAAAATTCATTTTTTCAACTAAAAATTTTAACCAAATTTTTTGTCGATTTTTGTTTATAGACATTTAATCTTCTTGATAGAAAATTCATTTGTTTGGTTGAAAATTTAACTATTTCGTTGCTATTAGTTTTTTTTTTAAAGTGAAAATTAATTTGTTGACTAAAAGTTCAACTATTGCATTTTTCGTCGACATTTTTTTTGATAGACATTTAATCTTTTTTGTTAAAAATTCATCCTTTTTAGTTGAAAATTCATCTATTTTGTAGAATATTTGTCTTTTTTTGGTAGCAATATCACCTTTTTGGTTGAAAATTCAATTATTAGGTTGAAAAATCCATTAAAAATTCAAATTTTCTTTTTAAATTCACGTATTTTGTTAAAAATTATTCTTTTTTGGTCGAAAATTAATTTTTTTGGTTAAAAGTTTATTTCTCTGGTTGAACATAGGTTTTTTTTTAAATTAATTTTTTTAACTATTTAATTTTCGTCGAAATTTTTGTTTATGGATATTTGATCTTTTTAGTTGGAAATTCATCTGTTTGGTTGAAAATTTAACTATTTCGTTGGAAATTGATTTTTATGATTGAAACTGCATCATGTTAGTTAAAAGTTTATTTCTTTGGTTAAAAATTTAACAAATTTTGTTGAAAATTCTTTTTTTTTGTTGATAATGTATTTTTTATTAATAATGTAGCTATTTTATTTGTGCTAGAAAATTGATCTTTTTCAGTTAAAAATTCATTTATTTTATTGAAAACTCGTAATTCCTAGAAATTTTTTATTTATTACAATAGTTTGAAGGGATTTCAAAGACTTTGAAATATTTTAGTGTGTTTTAAGATTTCAAGGCATTTTAATATTTTGATGGATTTCAAAAAATTTATTTCACACAAAGTGAACAATTTCCTAATGTTTCAAAGATTTGAAGAGATTTTGAAATATTTTTTACAATTCATTTGGAATTCGTCCTGAATTCTTAATAATTAATCCTGAATTATTTTGAGTTCTTCTAAATTCACTCAACTTTACTCAATTCCGTGAATTCTTAAAAAGTTTTTGTTTAATTCATCCAGAAGTCTCTAAAACTCACCTTAAATTCTTAAGCATTTCAGCAAATTCTTTCAAATCCTCTTTAATTTTTTCTAAACTGATTTCAAACTTACTGAATTCAATGCATTTTTTCATATTTTTGAATTATTTTGAATTCACTTGATGCTTTCGAAATTCAGCTTGGTCTTTTATGAATTTCATCGAATTCTTCTAATTTCCCTTAAATTCTACTAAATTCGCTTAAATTTTACTGAAATCAATGGAATTTTTTCGATTTTTTAAATTATTTCCAATTTATTTGAATTCTTTTAAATTGGTTCGCAGTCATTAGTCACTTTTTTTGTTATAAATTAGTAGGTTTTTTAAGATTTGAAGAGATTTGAAATTATTTTTTGGAATTCACCCTGAATTCTTTTAAATTCTTTGGAATTCTAATGAAATTTTTTAGTTCACTTGAATTCTACTAAATTAACTCAATTTAACTTGATTCAATCGATTAAAAAAAAAAAATTTAAGTTTTTATTTAATTGATCCTGAAGTATTTTAACCTCGCCTAGAATTCTTAGCCATTTCATCATATTCTTTGGAATTCCCTTGAATTTTTCTAAGTTTATTTCAAAATTACTGAATTCAATGAAGCTTTTTCGTATTTTTAAATTGTTTTCAATTCATTTGAATTTTTTCAAATTCACCTTGAATTTTTATGAATTTCATCGAATTCTTTACATTTACCTTAAATTCCCCTAAATTCATTCAAATTTCACGGAAAACAATGGAATTTTTTTTATTTTTTCAATTAATTTGGATTCATTTGAATTTAACTTGAATTGCTTTGAAATCTTATGAATTTATCCTGAATTTGTAACCCTTTGAGCGTGAAAAAGTACCCTTTGATGCCTATATTTTATCCCATAGGGGCTGTGAGGCCTGCATTTGTAAATTTCCGAAAATTACGTACATGAAATGAAGGGCATGAAGGAAATTTAAATTTGTTTATTTTTCTCAAATTACAAATAAATTTTGTTTAAGGCCATGTGACGAGTGGGTCACGTGACCGGATTCCTACCTTACCGACATATTTTTTATTTGTAAACTTATTTTCACACGAATAGCCACATTGAGTTGAAAATTTGGGATAATAAATAAGAAGCTCTAAGAAAGGTGGGTCTGGTCCTAAATTTTAATAATCATGAAAAAATAAAAAATAAATTATTGACAAGAAAAACTTTTTTCATAATTATAAAAATTTAGGACCAGACCCACCTTTCTTAGTAACAAATCGTAACAAAATTTCTTGACCCCTCCCTCCCCCTTGAGCTGTTACGTAATTTATCTACGGTCCTTAATTCAGATTTAGAGAAACCGTGCTTTCGAAATTTTCGTGACACGCCTATTTTTTCGAAAGGGATTTTTAATTTTAAAGGATTGAAGTTTGAATGCTTCTTTTTATCTTTTTCTTTAAATCCGTGGTTTTTAGCCCCCCTCCCCCCTGTCCAGACCTCATTTAGTGAATAGGGCAGAAAAGTCCTGAGGCATGCCCTGACACCCGAAGGGTACTCCACTTCATTAATATTTCATTTCGTTGCTTATCGTTAGAGTTGCGGAGGCGCCGAAGGGCATCGTTATACCTCTGTGTGAGAGAGAAAAGGGCTTCGGTCCGCCACCGATCGCTTGAGGCATCAGTGTGCATTGTCTCGCATTTTGCCCAAGGGTACTTTTGCCCCCTTCCCCACCCCTCAGTTCTTCAGAACCCCACCCCAAAACCCATAACTTCTCTGTGGTTGTGTTCCGAATTCCTCTACTAGTTTCCCCGAAAATCGAAGATTCACAATAAAGAAATATATTCACTGTCAACCGGGGTAATTATGGATCAAAAGTTGCCGTACCAAAACTTTCCTTATCTACTTGTCAATATTTTCTCTGAGAAAAACGTGGCCAGCTAAGAAATTATAATAAATAATTACTTAACATTTTTTAAATTAATCTCTTACTGATGATTTCTAATATTTTGTAACGAGCTTGGCAAAAATATTTTGCTTAGAAGTATTAACTCACACAGTAAATATATTGTTAGTAATTTAAATGTATATTATTATAAAATGAATTGAATTACAATTTTTAAAAAGTACATATTTTGTATTATTGAAAATTAAGGCTTGACAAAATGTTTTCGAATGAAAGTTTTGGAATTTTGATTTTATTTTATTACCATCTCACTTTATTTAAAACGCAACATTCATTTACATAACTGATATATAAATAAAAAATAGTTTAAACATCGTAATAATATATTAAATGCAAAATCGAAATCACTATTTTAATATGAGACAAACGTTGAATTGTGATTTAAATTTAAATTTTTTGCACAAATAAAATTTTTCTCATGAGATATGGGGATGCTGAATTAGAATAAAAACTGTTTAAAACAAACAAAAAATATTCGGTTCCGAGAAATTGATATCACAGTCTTCCCCTGTTTTTCTTAGTTTCCCCTTTTTTCTTGAAATTCCCCTTTTTCCCCCTATTCTCAAAAACCTTGCCCTTTTCCCCTTTTCTCTTTAAATATACGATATTTGAAATTGTACCCATTATTGAATAATAATTAAAGCAATTATAGCACTTAAATAAATTATTTATGAATAAAAAAGGTACACGTTCCAAGTCCAGACCATTAAAAATAAATACTCTTAAACAAATTTGAAGATGAAACATTTTAAAGCAAGTTGAAAATGTGAAAACTGCCGACAGAAGTTATTATCCAATATAAAATTGGAACAGTTACAAAATATATATTATTTTTAAAATAAGTATTAGAAGATTGAATCATTTTAGTTGAAATGTACAAAATTAAATACCTAATTGAAACTTGGAATTTTCCAAACTCATCAACTGCAATTTTAAATGTTCTAGCTTGAGCAATTTTTAATTTTTTTAAATTTTTACTTGAAAATTTAACTATTGTTGAAATATTTTTTTGTTGAAAATTAATTTTTTTAAACTCACAATTGAACTATTCCATTTGTGTTTGAAAATTGATCTTTTTTAGTTGGAAATTCAACTATTTGGTTGCATGTTAAAATTTCGTTCAAAAGTTATATTTTTTTGGCAGAAAGTATTATAGAAAGTACTTTTTTTGGCATGAAAATTCAATAAATAGGTAGAAAATTGGTTTTTTTCAGTTGAAAATTAGTTTCTTGAAATGAAAATGTAGCAATTCCATTTTTGGTTCAAAGTTGATCTTTTTTATTTTGAAAATTCAAGTATTTGGTTAAAAATTTATGTAATCTGTTAAAAATTCGTTCTTTTTTTGTAGGAAAATAATCTTCTTGCTTTAAAATTCGACATTTTGAATACAATTTTTTTTCTTCTTTGGCTAAAAAATCTTTTTTGGTTGAAAATTCGTGTTTTTGGGTTAAAGATTCAGCTATTTTGTAGAAAATTTGAATTTTCTCTGGAAAATTAAATAGTTTGGTGATTTTTTAACAACTTTGTTAAAAATTCATTTCTTATTTAAAAATTCATCATTTTAGTTCATGTTTTTTCTTGTTTGTTAAAAAGTAGGTTTTTCAACTAAAAATTGTAATGTTTGGTTGGAAATTAACTTCTTCATTATTAATTCATATTTTCGTGTTGAAAAATCAACTGCATTGTAGAAAATTCAACAATTTGGGAGAAAATTCAGTTTTTTTAATTGAAAATTAATTTTTTGAAACGAAAACATAACTATTCGATTTTTGGTTAAAAACTTTTCTTCTTAATTCAACAATTCAACTATTTTGTTCAAAAATTATCTTACTCGTTAAAAATTTAAAATTGCGAAAGTTAAAAATAAATTTCTTGCTCAGTTACAATTTTTTTGAAAATGTGGAAAAACATGTTTTTTTTTTGATTGAGTCATATGCACACATTTAAAAAAAAGTTGAATATTTTGAAACTGAAATTTATTCAGCTTGAACCAAAGAAACATTTTTTTATTTTTCGGAAAAAAATGTTTGTCGTGAATTAGGATTTTTGGGATTTCATATATTTTTTTGCGATTTTCGAACGTTAAAAACACCACGAAAAAAATGTTTCGCATGGATAAAAAATAATAACATGTTTCTTTGGTTCAAGGTGACTCAATTTCAGGTTCGAATCAATCAAAAAAAGATGTTTTTGTATATTTTCCAAAAATTTTCAATAAGGCGAATTTTTTTTTTAATTAAAAAAAAATTTTTTAATTGTAAATTTAAGCAAGAGAACAAAAGATATTAACCGATTTCAATTGTTTTAAATTTAGATTGAAAGTATTAATTCTCTGGATCGGTTTCCAACGATCTAAGTATATGCAATTTTTAAAAATAAATCTTTAATGGCAGAAATCATTGAAAAATCATTAAAAGTTATTTAAAAATGTAACATTTCTTAAGAAAAGGTTGTTTGTTCTTTTCGACATATGAAAATAAATGTTTAATCTTTCCCCTATTTTCCCCTTTTTCGTGCGAAAACCACCCTATTTCCCCTTTTTTGAGCTCCTTTTACGCTGTGATCCCTGTAATATCAAAGATCGCGATATCATAGTAGTATGGCAGATTTTATTGTTGTTGAAAATCTGAAAAAAAATTAGAAATTTTTTTTTTTTTTATGAAATGGTAGTAATTTCTACAAATATCAATGTGAAAAGGTTGAAAAATTATTACTACGTTAAAATTGGAAATTAATTTGAACTCAAATTTTATTACAAATTATTTTTTGATTATTGGTTCAAAAAATGATATGTCGAAAACAATGTGTTATTCTACTAAAAAAAATTCTTCCAAATAATATAATATTTGAACCTAGGTGGCTTAATCAAGGACGATCCTAATCAATTTTAGTGTTATAAGAAATAAAAAATATCATAAGCAGAAAATTCCATAGTAGAAATAATGTAAAAAAAAGTATTCTTTTTATATATAATTCTTCAGAATATTTTTAAATTCTGAAAATTTTGTACAAAACAAAAAAACAGTATTGTATTTGTAAGATGCATTTTCGATCAAATGGTGGAATTTAAAAAAAAAAGATTAATATTTAACCAAAAACAGTTGAATTTTCAAGCCCAAAAGATGAATTTTATATTGGATAGTTGCATTTTCAACCCGAAAATTTGACTTTTCAACAAAAAATTTAATTTTAAACTAAGAAAGTTAATTTTTCTATCATAAAAGATGAAGTTTTTACCAAAAGACGAATTTTTAATCCAAAAGGACAAATTTTCAATAAAACAGTTGAATTTTCGACAAAAAATATGAATTTATCAAAACAGTTGAATTTTCAATCTACATAAATGCATTTTCGATCAATGAGTGGAATTTTCAAGAAAAAAAATTAAAATTTAACCAAAAACAGTTCAAGTTTTAATCCCGAAAGATGAATTTTATATTAAGCAGTTGCATTTATAACCGAGAAAATTGACTTTTCCACCATAAAAGATGAATTTTTCATAAAAAGACGAATTTCCAACCAGTTAAACTAAATGAAAACAAAAACGAGTTGAAAAAAAGTTGAATCCTCTATCAAATAAATCAATTTTCAATCAAGAAAGATGAATTTTAAACCAATTAGATGATTATTAACCGTAAAAGATATTTTTTGAACCAAAAATGGAATCGTAAAATTTTCTGGTTAAAAAATTAAATTTCAATAAAAAAGAACGAACTTTAACCCAATTGAATTTAACAAAAAAAGACGAATTTTTAACCAAAGAAGAATAAATTTCCAACAAAAAATGTAATAGTTTAATTTTCTGATAAAAAAATTAAATTTTAACCAAAAAAGAGAACGAATTTTCAATCAAAGAAGTGAATCTTAAAAAAAAAGATTTCTAGCAAAGTAGTTCAATTTTCAACCAAATAGTTGCATTTTCAATAAAAAAAAAGATGATTTTTTGACCAAGTAGTCAAATTTTCCACCAAGAAAATTAATTTTCTACCAAAAAAGAGAAAATTTTTAAAACAAATGACTTAAATTTTCTATAAAATTGTTGAATGTTAAGGCCAAGAAAAAAGAATTATCCACAAAACATTTGATTTTTTAACAAATAAGTTAATTTTGTACCAAATAGTTTAATCTTCATAAAAAGAATTTAATTTTTAATGGAATAGATTAATTTTTGATCAATTAGTTTAATTCTTTGAATAAATAGTTTGATTTGTAATTAAATAGTTGAATTATGGATCAAAAGTTGCCAGACCAAAACTTTCGTTATCTACTTGCCAATATTTTCTTGAAATAAGGAAAAAAGTTAGTGGTACATTGTCAGAAGTTGACAACGTTGACCGTTCTAAGGTTAATTTTGAATGATAAAATTTTTTTTTAAAGTTTTTATCAACACACTGACGTATGTAGAGTCATTTTATTAAAAATTGTAAATCTTTAAATATATAGAGATTGTAAGAGAATATTTTTCGAGAATATTCAATATGAAGTATTGAGAATAAAAATATCACTAATTCAGAACGGTTTCTAAATTTTCATTTCCTAACATTAAGTATATAAACAATTTGAAAATTCATCATCAAACAAAATTTTTAATATTAGGAGCTTTTCAAATTTTTTTAACAATTAATTTGAGAAAAGTATATTGAACCAAAAGACCCGGAAAGACGAATATTAAAAAAAACTTAATTTGTTTTGTGTGATATATAACTGCTCCTAGGGGTCTTCTAAAGATACCTTGCCATTTTCATTCAAAAAAAATTTCCTGTGAAGTTATTAATAATTAATGATTCATCCATATTTACACTCTTGATGGGATAATGACGCCATCAAAAAAGTGCGCATACTATAAGAAAAAAAAAACAATTTTGTTATTAAACATTTTATTGCAACTTGTATCGTTTTTCCATAAATTTAATTTGTTTATTTTCAATGTAATTTTTTACAATTTCAACTTAAAATACGCATCCTAGAGTAAAGTGGTTTTGAGAAAATTTGTAGATATAATTTAGGCAAAAAATTTGGTTAAATAAAATGTTATTGTAGCTTGTACTTTTTCCAACAAGGCAATTTTTTATTTTCAACATATTTTTAAAACAAGAGTTTATAACAAGTTTGTAGGTCTTTTTTGGTTAAACAACTTTTGTCTTTTCATTTTTTTTTCGTTTCTTGTGTCGTTTTTCCAAAAGTTCATTTTTAAAATTTTTAATCTTGTTTTTTACGAATAAAAGAAAATCTACTTTTTCTATCTAAAAATTATCAATGACAAATTTGTAGATCCTTTTTGGGTGAACAACTTTTTGTTTGAATTTTTTTTCGTACCTTCTTCCGTTTTCCAAAAAATTTAATTGTTTTATTTTTAATTTTATTTTTTTACGATTAAAACAAAAACGACGCGTCCTATAAAAAAAATTACTGATGACAAATTTGTAGCTCTTTTTCGTATGAGAAACTTTTCTGAATTCATCTTTTTAATAGTTTGTGTCGTTTGTCCAAAAATTAAAATTTTTTAATTTTTAATGTTGTTTTTACAAATAAAACAAAAACCACGCATCGTATCAAAAATAATTCGTAACAAATTTGTAGCTCTTTTTTGGGTGAACAATAGTTGTTGCATTATCTTTTGTCGTAGCTTGTGTCATTTGTCCAAAAACTTAATTCAAAAAATTTTTAATGCTGTTATTCACGAATTTAAACAAAAACTACGCATCCTATCAAAAAGTGATTATCAACAGATTTGTAGATCTTTCTTGAATGCACAATTTTTATCTTCTCATCTTTTTTCGTACCTTGTAAAATTTGACCGCAAAATGGAATTTTTTATTTTTGAATATTTTTTTGTGCTATCAAAATTGGAATTTTTTATTTTTGAAGAAAATTCAAAAAGTTATGACAATCTTATAGTATATAGAATTTCTAAATTCTAAAAAAGTGGTTTCAAAAACTCAGAATTCGTCACAATGGGAAAATTCCTTGTTCCATATAAGCATTCCTTCACATTCAAAAATAATTTTTTTTGCAAACAAAAATTTTCCAGATTTTGAAACATCTCTCTTCCAAAGTTTAGAAATAGGGATTTACTATATTCGTGTATTATAATAGAAAACTTTGTAAAGAAATATAATTTAAACATTGAAACAGGAAATTTTCGTAAAAAATTATTATTTGACTCGGAATATAGAATTTTTGACATGAAAAAAGAATTTTGGAAAAAATTTTCCTCTGTTTTAACAGAGGGGAATTAAAAAAAACTCTGTTCAAATTCAGAATTATAATTATTTCATAAAATTTCCTGTCCCAAATCAGAAATGTTTGGAATCTTTTGAAAGCTTTAAAAATAATTTAGAATCATTCTTACAATAAAAAATAACTCCCTCTGATAAGGGGGCTTGTAATAATAATAATATTAATAACAAAAATATAATAATAATGTGACTGAAAATAAAAGCTTGGGGCATTAATATTAAAATTTCTTCAACATAAATTTAATATTCAATATTTACGCTTACCGCTCTTATTTTATGTCACATTAGCATAAATATTATATTATTATTATTTTTGCAATCCCCCTTATCATAGAGAATTATTTTGTTTCTTGTTAGTACATTCTAATGAAATCTTGTTTTAAAATAAAGATTTAATTACTATATATATGATTTTCTGCAGTTTAATTATTTAATTCGAACTTCGTTTAGAAGGGGGGGGGGGGGGGGTATATCAAATTTGAATTCTACTCTCCAAGACC
>CAKNYM010047620.1:56944-71443 GCA_932195095.1 Andricus curvator
CACAAGAGGTTAGGGAGAGGCTGAAGGAGGTAGTGAAGAAAGTATGGAGGGGGGAGGGATTCCCACGAGGGTGGAGAGAAGGATTAATAGTGCCTCTGTATAAGAAAGGAGAGAGGGATAGGCAGGAAAATTATAGGGGGATTACGCTAATGAATACGGCGTATAAAGTATACGCGATGGTAGTAGCGGAGAGGCTGCGGAAGGATGTCGAGGGGAAAGAAATATTGCCAGAGACGCAGGCGGGCTTTAGGGCAGGTAGGAGTACTATCGACAATATCTACGTTCTGCAGCACGTGGTGGATAGAGAATTAGCAAAGAAGGGGTCGAGAGTGTACGCGTTTTTTGTGGATCTGAAAGGCGCGTTTCCGTCGGTGGATAGAAGGAGGTTGTGGGAGGCGATGGAGGAGAGGGGAGTGGAGAGAGGCCTGATCGAGAGGGTAAGGGAGATATATGAAGAAACCAAAGATAAGGTAAGAGGAGGACAGGGGATTTCGGAGGGATTCTGGATGGATAGGGGGTTAAGACAAGGGTGTCCGCTTAGCCCGACGCTTTTTGCGATTTTAATTGCGGATATGGAAAGTAAGCTGGAGGCCGGAGTGGTAGGAGGAGTCAGGATAGGAGGGGTTAGAATTTGGTCGCTAGCGTATGCAGATGACATAGTGTTGTTGGCAAAAAGCGAGGAGGCCTTAAAGGAAATGATGAAGAGGTTGAGAAGATACCTGGATAAGAACAGGTTAGAACTGAATGCGGGAAAGTCCAAGGTTATGGTTTTCAGAAAAGGAGGTGGAAGGGATAAGGAAGGGGAGTGGAAGTGGAAGGGAAAGGCGGTGCAGGCGGTGAAAGAGTTTGTGTACCTGGGCTTCTTGTTTCGGAGGAATGGCGGAGTGGATGGTCACATAAAAGAGAGAGTGAGGAGGGCGAATGTGGTGATGAGGCAGGTGTGGGGGTTGGGAAAGAAGTTATTCGCAGATGATTTTGGAAGGAGAATGAAATTGTTTGACTCACTAGTGATGAGTGTGCTATTGTATGGAGTAGAGGTGTGGGGGTGGAAGAAAAGCGAAGAGGTAAATAGGATACAGGAGAGATATGTAAAGTGGACACTGGGGTTGGCAAGGAACACGCCTAATTATATTGTCAGGAGGGAAACGGGGAGAACGAGTGTAGGGATTCTAGCGGGGAGTCAAGCGTGTAAATATGAGGAGAAATTTTTGGAAGAGGGGGGAAGTAAGCTGGTTAGGGAGTGTTGGTGGGAGAAGGAGAACAGGAGAGGGGGTCGGAAGATGGAGGTTGAAAGAGAAAGGTATTTTAGAACGAATGAACTGCATATGGATGAATTGAGTAGGATGCATGAGGAAGGAAGGAAGGAAGGTATATGAGTTGGTTAAGAAAAACAGCATGGAGAGAGAGAAGACAGCAGGGGAAGAGAGAATAAGAGAGACAAGGTTTAATGGGAACTATGTGTGGATTATGCCAAGGGCGAGAGCGCAATATTTGTGTGAGAAAGGAGAGAAAGGAAGTCAGGAGCTTATAGCGAGGATGAGATGTGGGTGCATGGATGGTTATAATAGGTTCTGGCTCGCTAGGGAAAAGAGGATGTGTGAACTATGTGGGAAGGGGGAGGCAAGAGTGGATCACTGGTTGGAGGAGTGCGTGGAGGTGGAAAGGAGTGGGATAAGCATGGAGGTATTGATGCATGAAAGGGGGGACAAAAGGGGAGTAGCATGGGTGAAGGGAGTATTGGGTAAGATGGAGAAGAAGAGAAGGAAGGAGGAAGAGGAATGGAGAAGGAAAGATTGTAAATAGAGGAGGAAGTAAATATAAGTAATTGTAAATATTGTAAATAGTAGATAAGTATTAGGTATTAGTCGCGGAGGCAGAGTTTGGTAATGCGAGGCAAGCAAGAAAGTAGGGACATACGAGCGAGGCGAGGCGAAGTGACGAAGGCAATGCGATAAGAGCTAGCGGCGTTAGATATAAGGTGTGGAAGGATGTTAGTTTTAAGGGTTAGTTGTAAGAAAATTCTGTAAAAAATGGAAGTGTAAGCAAGTCAATTTTTTAAGGCCAGCAGGCTAAAAAATAAACGTTTATCTAGAAGCAGGATAGGATGAGATAGAGAAAAGGAGATTGGAAAAGAAAGACGTGAATTTATATACACAAAAAGATAGAAAAAAATTGTCGCGGATAGATCGAGGATAAGAAGAGATAGAGAAAAGGAGATTGAAAAAGATAATAGGAGTTTAGATTGATAGAGAGATAGAAAAAGATTGACGTTGATAGAAGCAGGATAGGATGAGATAGAGAAAAGGAGATTGGAAAAGAAAGACGTGAATTTATATAGACAAGAAGATAGAAAAAGATTGACGTGGATAGATAAAGTATAGGATGAGATAGAAAAGAGAGGATTGAAAAAGATAGACGCGAATTTAGATTGACAAAGAGATAGAATGGGATACATTTTCTCTATCTATTTCGATCATAAAGATTCAAAATGATTCAAAAGGATAGGATCTCTATCTTTTCACTTCCAGCAGGGTTTTATACCGGAAATCGGTATTTTTGGTAACAAATCATTAGATTTCAAAGTTTCAAAACTTTTTTACAATTGTAGGTTAAGTTAAAGATTTTGACCGGAAATATATAGATATATATTTTTTGAAGCAGATTTACAATCTTGGAACAGTTTAAGGTTATGTTAACGTTTTATACCGGAAATGAAGAATCTTAAACAGTTTTTTGTTATGTATGTAGTTTTCGTCTAAAGTTGCTATTGTTAATGAAAAATTACTAGCTTTCAAAGAATATTTATAATTTTGAACAATTTTAGGTTATGTATCATATCAATTTTCATCATTTATCCAAAGTCCTTACTTTTCTTTTCTTTTAGATAATGGATACTATGGAATGAAAAAATTTTATATTAATTAATATTCATTTTACATTTTAATTTAAAAATTGCGAAAGACAATCAAATTTTAATCGCTCGCGTAGCGCGCGTGTTCAATAAAATTCAATAATTCAATAAAATGAAAAATAATTCAATAAAATGTATGGTTTCTTATCAAAGTTCTGAATTTATTAATTTTTGTTTATCACGCTGGTATTTTTATAAGAACAAAATTTCATCTTTAAAAAAAAACCTTTTTTTCGAACAAAAAATTTCTTATGTTCTCTAACATTAAAATGCTGAGCCACTGCGATCCCTACCTCAAAATTACGTGATATTAATTCAAAATTTATTCATAACAAGTCCGTAAAAAATATAAGCAGGGGAAATCATCCTACAGTGGATAATGCAGCCTACAGTGGATAGTCTTCAATTACAAGCGCAAATATACATGAAATAATTAATTTTAAATTTTATTTATCAACATGTATCGTGTCTTAACTGTTGATTAAATGAAATTAATTTTTCACATACATTATTATTTTTAATAAATTATTATCCACTGTTGGAAGGTTCCCCTTGCTCAATTTTAAACCGATTTTTCCGAGGTGTCGACCACTCTGATTTTTCATGTACCAGGAATATATTCCCTAAAGAATATTCGGGAATATATAGAATATATCGGAATATTTGGGAATATGAAGAATATTGGAATATGTGGGAATATGAGGGAATATTTGGGAATATGAGACAATATTTCAGAAAATATTTAAATTATGTATATTAAATTACATATTATATATATAATAAACTTACAGTTTAATATCACATGATATTTAAAGTGTTATTCTTTGGTCTATAAATGATCAAAATTCCTATTCATTGTTTTCAGTAGAAAAGGCTACTAATAAATTTTTGGTTATGAATTCTTATATCCTTTTTTGGTATGAAAGTGTATAATTTTTTCGAAAATTTAACAACAAATTCAACTGTTCTGTTGAGAATTCGTCTTTTTGGCTTAAAAATTCAACAAATCAATTGCAATTTTTTTTCTTCCTTGACTTATATTTTGTTGAACTTTCATCTTTTTGTTTTGAAAATTCATCTCTTTCTGTAAAAATTTAATCTTTTTTAGCTAAAAATGCAAGTGTCTGGTTAACAATTAATCTGTTCCGATTGAAAATTAAATTTTGTTAAAAATTCAATTGTTTTGAAGAAAATTCGTATTTTTGGGTTAAAAATCCAACAATTCAGTAGAAAATTCAACTTCTTGGTTAAAAATGTATGTATTTTGTTGAAAATACGTCTTTTTTTATAGAAAATTAATTTTTTGGGTTAAAAATTCATTTTTTTAACTGAAAATTTAACTATTTTGTTGAAAACTCAACTCATTGGTTAAAAATTCACTTTTTTGTGGATAATTCAACTTTTTTGTAGAAAATTCACCATTTTGGCTTGAAAATTCAACAATTTGGTATTTTTTTGAAAATTCGCTTTTGGTTTGTAATATCCAACTGCTGTTTATTTTAAATTAAAACTTGTTTTATGAAGTATCAACTATTACATGTTTCGTTGAAAATTCATCTTTTTAGGTTGAAAATTCAACTTCTTGGTTGAAAGTTAAACTACTTTCTTAAATGTTACATTTTTTCTTTAAGGTTCATAATTTTAGTTGGAAATTCGTATTTTTAAATTAAAAAGTAATTTTTTTAACTGACAATTCAATTGTATTGTAGAAAATTCTTTTTTTAATTCAGAAATAATTCTCTTAAATGAAAGTTCAACCATTACATTTATGGTTAAAATTTTTAGTATAAAAATGCAATTATTTAGTTCAAAAATTTTGAAATGAAACAAATAGAAACTAAAAATTATTCAAATCAAATTTGGACTAACGTCACATTCATTGTTCAAACTATTTAGTTGGAAATGTATGGAAAATGTATACTATTGGGTTACAAATTTATGTATTTTGTTGAAAATTTGTCTTTTCTGGTAGAAACTTAATCTTCTTGGTTGAAAATTCAACTATTTGATTAAAAACATATGTATTTTGTTCGGAATTCATCTTCTTAAAATAAGCTATTATTTAATAAATATACGCATTATGAATATATTTCTCACCTTGAATTACAAATTGCGTAATTTGTGATATGGATGTTTGTTAACTTGCATTAATCATTACCTCACTAAGTGAAAAGTGGACAAAAAGTTTAAAAGTTCAGAAAAAACCACAATTTTTTTAACACTCATCTAAGATAAGATAATTATAAACAATAATAAATTGTTCAAACAACTATTTTTGCTGACTTGCATTATTCATTACTTCACTACGTAAAAAGTGGTAAAAAGTTGAACATTTCAGAAAAAAGCACATTAGCATTATTATTACATTATTATTATTATTATATATATATTATATATATTGATATATACATTATTATTATACATTAGCATTATTCCAATGGAATATTATTAAAAATAATAATAAAATCTTCAAACAATTGATTTTATTAACTCAAATTAATTATTTACATCACTCTTATTGAAAATTGGACAAAAAGTGTAAAATTTATAAAAAAACTGCAATGGAATATTGAACGAAAAGTGGAAATATTTTGAAAAAAACGCGACTTTTTAACTCTGTTCTAAGAGCAAATTGCTAAAAACAATAATAAATTGTTCAAAATATTTGATTTACTCGAATAACTTGGATTGTTCGATTTACTCGAATTACTTGAATCGCGCGATTTACTCGAATTCTTCAAATTCCTCGAATTCCTTGAATTTAGAGAATTCCTCGAATTCAGAAACTTCTTTGAATTCATAGACTTTCTTAATTTCAGGAAATGACTCCAATTCTTCGAATTACTTGAATCCTTCGAATAACTTGAATTTAGAGAATTACTTCAATTATTCGAACAATTTTAATCCAGAGCGTTACTCGAAGTCTTCGAATTACTTGAATTCGTCGATTTAGTCGAATTACTTGAATTCGTCAATTTAGTCGAATTACTTGAAATCTTGGAATTACTTGAATTCTTCGAATTACTAGAATTTTTCGAAATACTTGAATTCACGGAATTCCTTGAATTCTTCTCTTTACTCGAATTACTTGAATATTTTGAATTCTTGGACTTTTTTTAATTCTTTTAATTACATGAATTTAAAGAATTCCTTGTGTTCAGAGAATTACTCGAATTCTTCAAATTACTTGATTTCTTGGAATTATTTGAATTCTTTGAATTACTAGAATTTATCGAATTACTTGAATTCTTCGATTTACTAGAATTCCACGATTTACTTGAATTCTTTGAATTATTTGAGTTCTTCGAATTACTTGAATTCTTCGATTTAATCTAATTACTTGAATTCCTCGATTTGGTCGAATTCTTCGAATTACTTGAATTCGTCGAATTACTCGAATTCTTCGAATTACTTGAATTTTTCGAATTGCTTTAATTCTTCGATTTACTTGAATTCTTCAATTTAGTCGAATTACATGAATTCTTCGTTTTGGTCGAATTCTTCGAGTTACTTGAATTCGTCGAATTACTCGAATTCTTCGAATTACTTGTATTTTTCGAATTGCTTTGATTCTTCGATTTACTTGAATTCTTCGATTTAGTCGAATTACATGAATTATTCGATTTAGTCGAATTACTTGAATTCTTCGATTTAGTCGAATTACTTGAATTCTTCGATTTACGCGGATTACTTGAATTCTTCGATTCATGTAATTTAATAATTTTAATTTTAATATAATTCAAGTATGGCAACGGCCATACCAGGCTGGAAACACCAGTTCCCGTTAGATCACTGAAGTTAAGCAGTGTTGGGCGCGGTTAGTACTTGGATGGGTGACCGTCTGATACTACTGCGTTGCTGTTGGCGGTCGTGGGTGTGGTGAGCCCACACTTGTAGTTATTTACTACAAGAAACTATCCACCTAGAAACACTACCCGAATCGGGTAGTGTCACGCTTACCCCTTGAGGCTCGCCGAAAGGGAAATAGCTTAATGGTATATATATATATATATATATACTTAAATTCTTCAATTTACGCGGATTACTTGAATTCTTCGATTTACGCGGATTACTTGAATTCTTCGATTTATTCGAATTACTTGAATTCTTCGATTAAATCGAATTACTTCAATTCTTCGATTTAATCGAATTACTTCAATTCTTCGATTTAATCGAATTACTTGAATTCTTCGATTTAATCGAATTACTTGAATTCTTCGATTAAATCGAATTACTTTAATTCTTCGATTTAATCGAATTACTTGAATTCTTCGATTAAATCGAATTACTTCAATTCTTCGATTTAATCGAATTACTTCAATTCTTCGATTTAATCGAATTACTTGAATTCTTCGATTAAATCGAATTACTTCAATTCTTCGATTTAATCGAATTACTTCAATTCTTCGATTTAATCGAATTACTTGAATTCTTCGATTTAATCGATTTAATCGAATTACTTGAATTCTTCGATTAAATCGAATTACTTCAATTCTTCGATTTAATCGAATTACTTGAATTCTTCGATTTAATCGAATTACTTGAATTCTTCGATTTAATCGATTTAATCGAATTACTTGAATTCTTCGATTAAATCGAATTACTTCAATTCTTCGTTTTAATCGAATTACTTGAATTCTTCGATTTAATCGAATTACTTGAATTCTTCGATTAAATCGAATTACTTCAATTCTTCGATTTAATCGAATTACTTGAATTCTTCGATTTAATCGAATTACTTGAATTATTCGATTTAATCGAATTACTTGAATTCTTCGATTAAATCGAATTACTTGAATTCTTCGATTTAATCGAATTACTTGAATTCTTCGATTTAGTCGAATTCTTAGAATTACTGGAATTCGTCGAATTACCCGAACTGGTCTAACCTAAAACGTTCCAATCCCTGATCTTTTCGTCTATTTTTTGTTTTTTGTAAGATTGAAGTTTAGAACAATTGAAACAATGCACCCTCTGAATCAATTCAGTTCGGTGTCTAGGATCATTTATCAATCTGAATTTAGCAAACTACACAAGACAAAAACTGGTACTAAAATAGACTATTTGTGAGATAATATTAGAACCAGGGTGTCTACCCTACCTGGAAAACCTGGAAAAACCTGGAAATGTCAGGGATTTTTTTTTAAAGTCAGGGAATTTTTGCGAGAGGATGCTTAATTCTTTTTTAATTGCAATATTAAATTGAATAACAATGATTCTTTATTTGTAAAAGTAGCTTTATATGACTGTATCGAACTATTTTATTAAAAAATCGTTTTTTCTTGTTTGAAATCAATTTTTTAAACTGAAAATTTAACTAGTCTGTTTTTGGTTGAAAATTGGTCGGTTTTAGTTCAAAATTCGTGCAGTTTGTTGAAAATTCGTTCCTTAAAAAATTAAAAGTTAAAAATTTGTTTTTTATTTGCCTGAAAATTAATTTTTTACTGAAGATTGAACTATTCTTGTTGCAACTTTAACTATGTTGTTGAAAATTTGTTTTTTTTTCTGTTGAAAATTATTTTTTTTTACTGAAAATGTAACTAATCAATATTTGGTTGAAAAATTATCTTTTTTAGTTGCAAATGTTGACTTTTTTGGTAGAAATTAATCTTCTGGATTGAAAATTAATCTTTTTGTTTGAAATTTAATGATTCTAGTTAAAGACTCATCATTTTAGTTGAAAATTCATGTTTTTAGTTTAAAATTCAACTATTCCAGTTGAAAATTCATCACATTGTTTGAAAATGTTTTTTTTTTCTACCGTGTAATGCAACTATTCCAATTGAAAATTATATCCTTTCAGTTGAAAATTCATCTCTGGTTAAACGTTAATTTTTAAATGAAAATTTAAATATTCAATTCTTGGTTGAAAATTCATCTTTTCAATTGAAAATTCATGTATTTTATTGAAAATTCGTGTTCTTTAGTAAACATTAATCTTATTGGTTGAAAATTCATCTTTTTGGTCGAAAAATTAACTATTCCAGTTAAAGTATGATCATTTCAGTTGAAAATTCATGTATTTTTTTGAAAAATCGTCTTTGCGGTAGAAAATTCATCTTCTTGGTAGAAAAATTAAGTATTCCAGCTAAATATTCATAATTTTAGTTGAAAATTCATGTTTTTGCTTGAAAATAAAACTGCTTGGTTGGAAGTTAAACTAAATTTGTTTTAAAAATAAATCTGTTTTTTTTTTTTTTGAAAATTAAGTTGTTTGACTGAAAATTTGACTGTTCCATTTTTGGTTGAAAATTTATATTTTTTAGTTCAAAATTCAGCTATTTGTTCGAAAATTGATCGTTTTGGTTGAAAATTCAACTATTTGGTTAAAAAATCATCTATCTTTTTGAAAATCCAAATTTTTACTTGAAAAGTTACGAATTTTAATCGGTTTAAATTGAATTTCGTATAGTGCCCACATTAATGTTACCAAAATATGCACTGAATTTTAAGTATAAGTAGATAAAATAAAAATTTGTTTGAATTATTATTCAAATTCATGGACTTTAAGAGACAAATTCAAAAAATGATTAATTATGTTTTTATTATTATTTAATTATTTAATTAATTGATTGTGCTAAAATATTTAAGAATATCTTGTGATATTAATTGAATTGAATTAATATTTTTAATTATATAATTAATTATAATATATATATATATATAATTATATAATAATTATAATAATTAATATTAATATTAATAATTGAATTGAAACTAGAAACTGAAAAAAACCATTTATTATAATAAACTCGCGAAATTGTATACATATCCCGAGTCGATTTTTTAACATATGTGAAATATTTGAATGGCCCCATGCTATGAAAAATTGTACCTGGAAAAAACTTGAGATACCTGGAAAAAACCTGGAATTGTCAGGGAATTTTTCTCCAGGATTTGAGTAGACACCCTGAGAACGCCCAAAAAAGGAGGGTGATCTTCATATAATAATATTTTATTCATATTATAATATTTTATTCATATTATATGGCTCATTGTGAAGATAGATGTTGAGTTTCAACTCGATTCAGCTAATATTGACAATTCTGAATAAAATTTACAAAAACGTATTTTTTTTCTTATGGGAAATACGTGTTAAACTTAATGGGGCTTGCGCCACTTCTAAATATAAAAAAAAATGGATTTATTTTTGTGTGGGTTCGAACAAATTTCCTGGCGATATGCATGAAAATTCAAGAAAAAATATTTTGGTTCACCCTACTCTACATGCCAAAGTTGGGATCACTAGGCAAAGACACCAGACAAAAAGCTATACGAGTACGAATACAATTGTACGGATAGCGTTCATATACTGTTTCATTGAAAAATAAAAAATGATAAGATTCTTTTTTTCTTAAAATTTTTTCTGAGTAAAAAAATATGCGACCTATTTAACTTATTTCAGTATATTTTTTAGTTTAATTTCTCTATTTATAAAATTATCTTAATCTAATTATCAACGAGAAAAAAATGATAAAAATGTTTGCTTGTTCTCGTTGGCCTTCCCGATTTTTGTGTTTGTTCAGGTGAAGAACACAAATCTCAATAATTCAAAGTGACAATTGAGATAAGTAAAAATTGCCAACATGACTATTTATAAATTGTTATTTAGATTTTTTAAATTTTCAATTTTTTCACGATTTTAAAAACCCTTTCAGTTTTTATGGCTCAAATCTGAAGTTTCTTGTCAAAAAATTCCAAGATTCACCACTAAAAAAAATTTTTAATATTTTTTCCCCGTGAACAATAAATTTTGTTAATTTGTCAATGTGTCTTTTTCTACACACATGCTTTTATTTTTATACAATAATAGTTTTTTTGGTTTTTGTGAAAAATTCAAGGAGATTTCCAGGTTTTCAAACTGTAAATATTTAACTGGAATAGTTGAATTTTAAAACAGAAAGATAAATCCTGAACCAAAATGATGAATATTTAATTAGAATAATTGAATTTTTGACCAAAAAGATAAATTTTTAACTCAGAAAAATAATTACTACCAACAAAGACGAATTTTCAACTAAAAACGACCATTTTCAACAAAAATTAAGTTATTTGATTTTTAGTGAGAAAATGAATGTTCAACCAAATAGATAAATTTTTAACTAAAATTATGAAATATTCAACTGGAATAATAGTTACATTTTCAGTTTAAAATAAATTCAACCAAAAAAGAAACCAATTTTTTAGAAAACAGTTAAATTTTCCACAAGAATAGTTAAATTTTTAGTTTAAAAAATAGATTTTCAACAAAGTATTTACATTTTCAACGAGACGAATTTTTAATTAAAATGATGAATCTTCAACCAAAAAAATTAATTTTTATCAAAAGAGTTTAACTTTCAACCAAGTAATTTTATTTCCGAACTAAAATATGAATTTTCAACTAAAATGATAAATATTTATCTGGATTACTTGAATTTTTAGCCGAAAAGAAGAATTTTTAAAGAGAAGATTAACTTTCAAGGAAAAATACAATTTTCTACAAAAAAAAATGGATTTTTTAACAAAATACGTGAATTTTCAACGAAATAGTTAAATTTTCAATTAAAAAAGACAAATTTTTATCCAAATTGTTGAATTTTGAACCCAAAATGGAACAAATAAATTTTCATTTAAAGAAATCAATTTTTAACCAAACTGATAAATTTTTTACTAAAATGTTGAATCTTCAAATGGAATGGTTGAATTTTGTACCAAAAAAATGAATTTTCAAGCATAAAGATTAATTTTCTACAAAAAAAAAGACGAATTTTTTTCAAAGTACAGACATTTTCAAACGAATAGTTTAATTTTTAAATAAAAAATATCAATTTTCAAAAAAATAGGTGAATTTTCATCCAAATAAAGATCAATTTTCAAACAAAAATAAATAGTTAAATTTTCTGTTGAAAATATGATTTTCAACAAAAAAATCGGATTTTCAGCAAAATGGTTAAATTTTCTACTGGAATAGTTGAATTTTAAACCAGAAAGATGAATTCTGAACTAAAATGATGAATATTTAATTAAAATGATTGAATTTTTGACCAAAAAGATAAATTTTTAACTAAGAAGATTAATTTCTACCAAAAAAGACGAACTTTGAACTAAAAAATACCATTTTTCCACCAAAAATTGAACAATTAGATTTTTTGTGAAAAAATGAATGTTTAACCAAAGAGATGAATTTTTAACTAAAATTATGAAATATTCAACTGGAATAATAGTCACATTTTCAGTTTAAAAAAAATTCACCCAAAAAAGAAACAAATTTTGAACAAAATATTTAAATTTTCGGCAAAAAATTCCTTTCCATCCAAAGAAAAAACAAGTTTTCGATCAAATAGCTCATTTTTCAAATAAAGAAATAAATTTTTCATTGAAGTGATGAATCTTCACAAAAAAAAATTAATTTTTAACAAAAGAGTTGAACTTTCAACCAAGTAATTTTATATCCAACCTAAAATATGAATTTTCAATTAAAATTATAAATATTTAACTGGAATACTTGAATTTTTTACCTAAAAGAAGAATTTTTAAACAAGAAGATTAACTTGTAAAGAAAAACATAATTCTCTACAAAAAAAAAAAAATTTATCCGAACTGTTGAATTTTGAACTAGAAAAGATCAATTTTCAACCAAAAATGGAACAGTTAAATTTTCAGTTGAAGAAATTAATTTTTAACCAAACTGATAAATTTTTAACTAAAATGTTGAATCTTCAATTGGAATGGTTGAATTTTATACCAAAAAGATGAATTTTTAAGCATAAAGATTAATTTTCTACAAAATAGTTGAATTTTCATCCAAAAAAGATCAATTTAAAAAAAAAAATAGAATAGTTAAATTGTCTGTTAAAAATCTAATTCTTAACCAAAAAATCGGATTTTCAGCAAAATAGTTAAATTTTCTACTGGAATAGTTATTAAAATTAAATAATGCATTTTCATTATTTATCATTTATTAATGCATTATATTATTATTATTTTTACCAAAAAGGAGGAATTTTCAACCAAGAAGATTAATTTTCTACCAAGAAAGACCAATTTTCAACAAAGGAAATGCATTTTCAACCAGAAAAGATCAATTTTCGACCAAAAATAGAAGTCAGAAATTTTTAACGTCTTTTCAGACTAGATGGAAATATGAAGTAAAAATTATTTTGAATAATTTTTTTTCTGAAAAAAAATTTCCTTTCTCTCCGCTGGGAATCGAACCGCAGAACTTCCGATTGCCGGTCGGGTCTTTTCCCTTAAGCTACTAGAGAGGTCGAGACGAGAAACTTTTTTCAGAAAATACACGCATTATTTTGCAAGCTGGTACATATCAAAATTTTTTAAGGAATCTGTATTATCATCAGAGAATAACAGAAATTTTTAACGTCTTTTCAGACTAGATGGAAATATGAAATAAAAATTATTTTAAATCATTTTTCTTCTGAAAAAAGATCTTCTACTTTCCCTCCGCTGGGAATCGAACCGCAGAACTTCCAATTGCTGTTCGGGTTCTTTCCCTTAAGCTACTAGAGAGATCGAGACAAGAAACTTTTTTCAGAAAATACACGCATTATTTTGCAAGCTGGTACATATCAAATTTTTTTAAGGAATCTGTTCGATTCCCAGCGGAGAGAAAGGAGATCTTTTTTTCACAAAAAATATTATTTAAAATAATTTTTATTTCATATTTCCATCTAGTCTGAAAAGACGTTAAAAATTTCTGTTATTCTATGATGATAATAAAGGAGGAATTTTTAACCAAGAAGATTAATTTTCTACCAAAAAAGAACCAATTTTCAACAAAGGAAATGAATTTTCAACCAGAAAAGATCAATTTTCGACCAAAAATGGAAGTCAAATTTTCATTTCAAAAAGGTAATTCTCAACCAAAAATGAATTGAATTTTCAATAAAATAGTTAAATCTTCAACCAAATAGAATTTTGGACCACACGACATAATTTTTTAAGGAATCTGTATTATCCTCAGAGAATAACAGAAATTTTTAACGTCTTTACAGACTAGATGAAAATATGAAATAAAAATTATTTTAAATAATTTTTTTTCTGAAAAAAAAAAGATTTTCTCCTTTCTCTCCGCTGGGAATCGAACCGCAGAACTTCCGATTGCCGGTCGGGTCCTTTCCTTAAGCTACTAGAGAGATCGAGACAAGAAACTTTTTTCATAAAATACACGCATTATTTTGCAAGGTGGTACATATCAAATTTTTTTAAGGAATCTGTACTATCATCAGAGAATAACAGAAATTTTTAACGTCTTTTCAGACTAGATGGAAATATGAAATAAAAATTATTTTAAATAATTTTTTTTCTGAAAAAAAGATCTTCTCCTTTCTCTCCGCTGGGAATCAAACCGAAGAACTTCCGATTGCCGCTCGGGTGCTTTCCCTTAAGCTACTAGAGAGATCGAGATAAGAAACTTTTTTCAGAAAATACACGCATTATTTTGCAAGGTGGTACATATCAAAATTTTTTAAGGAAGCTGTTCGATTCCCAGCGGAGAGAAAGGAGAAGATCTTTTTTTCAGAAAAAAAAATTATTTAAAATAATTTTTATTTCATATTTCCATCCAGTCTGAAAAGACGTTAAAAATT